>JABUQX010052986.1:10000-22500 GCA_015478945.1 Trachelipus rathkii
TTCAACATTTTCTCGGTCCTCCTTGAAAGCTTTGTGCCACTTGAATACCATTGTTCTCGACAGAGTGGCATCCCCATACAGCTTGTCGTTTAAAGAAGGAAATGTCTCAGTGGCAAACTTGTTACGTTTTACACAGAATTTGATAGCGTACCTCTGTTCAAAATTTACCTGCATCGCAAAAACGTAACGAGAATAGAAAACACGCCCATACACAAAAAGATGTAGTGTAAGACTGACTTTATAAATCTGGTTAAAACTAGTATGAATATGTAGCCTAGGTAACTAGCTACCCACTCGTATACGTCATGAAGGAGCTACATTACTCAGTCGTTCATGGGATATTCAGTAAACTTACCTTTGGGCCATTAGGAATATATATATATAGTATTTATAATATAGTATAACTATATATATAGGTTTTGTATATAGTATATATATAAGTATATATAAGTATTATATATATATATATTGAGTATATATATAGTAATTATATATATGTGTTGTATAATATTTATAGTATATATATAGTATATATATATATATATAGTAGTTCAGGCCAGGTTTTTTTGGTATCGATCCACCATCCCTTTTCGATATGAATCGTGGATATAGAGTTATAGGTCTGATAACTTTGGAATATAATCTATGTATGGGATAAGGACGTATCCGTGTAAAGAATTTCAAGTCTGGTAGATGTATATAGAGGGGTGTCACCCCCGAGGGTGGACGCCGATATTGCGCTTACGCCTTTGTTGCTTGATCTGAGTGGCTGAGTTTAAGCCTAACAATCGTTTGGGCGACCGACCACCTGGAGGTCAAACAGACCGAAGGTCTGTTTTGACCGACAGACACAGACAGAGCGAGCGTGCGCATACAACACACACATTATTATTATTATTATTAATTGTCATAATTTATTAAAGGAAACACTTCTGAGTTGTTTTTTTAAACCCTTCTGCGTCTGCTTTCTGCGACTCCGAGTCCGCACAGCACTGCCCCCGCACCGCGCCGCACCGTCCCGCACCGCGCCTCTGGCTCCGACATATATCTATATAAGTTAGAGTTATCGTATCGTGATAAAATTTGGAGTGGTGTTAGATGGGGAGGTAACCTCAGTGTATACGAAGTTACGTCCCCATGGGTCCCCGAAGGGGACCCACCCCCCTATTTAGAGGAGAGAGAGAGAGAGATCGTATTAAGGCTGAATATTGTGGTGAGAGGATTCAGAGTTAAGTTTCTAGAAAGACTTGGTATTAGGAATTGTCAAGGGAGTTTGGCACCCGCACGCCGGTGCTGGAGCCACTGCGGTGCCGAGATAATAAACAGTCGTATAACACAATATTGGTGTGCTTATATATGTATTGGTTATTGGATCTGTAGATTTCGAAATATAATGGTTTCAGAACCATTAAGAAAAAAAATTAAATCAAATAAATAAATAAATATAGGAGGTGAAATAAACTAAATTTCTTCAATTTTTTTTTCTTTAGAACTTACAAATTTACGTTTTTACATACACTAAAGCAGTAAATCAATAAATTCAAACCACTATCCAACCACCGTCCCAACTCCCTCCTGACCCTCCTGTGAAGTATTCGATTCTTAATTGCATAAGGTTCAAATTTTTTCTAAAATTGTAACGTTTTACAATACCCTATGAAGCAGTAATCACTAAAATCAAACGCACATCCAACTCCCTCCTGACGCATCTGTTATTATTGATTCCTATTGATTAAGGTCAAATTGTTTACAAAAATTGTAACGTTTTACATCCCTAAAGCAGTAAATCACTCAATCAAACCACTATTTCAACCTCCCTCCTGACCATCTGTGATCTATTGATTCTATTGATTAAGGTCAAATTCGAGTACATTTTGGATAAACATACATAAAATTAAGTTCTTTATACAAAGATCATACAATATATTCAACAAAACAAAGTTTTCACATTAATAATAGCTACATATTATCATAATCTGAACTAAGAAAATAATGCCCAAAGGCAAACATAACACATCTTAAGCAGGAATAAACTGTTAACATTAACACAAAGTTGCACACTTAACACCAGTAAAGCAACTAACAAGGTAATGGCAAAACGTAACCTAGATCTTAACTTTTTTCAAGGCATAACTCTAACTATATTAACATAATAGTCTTACAACTAACACAGTAACATTTAACGAAAATTTATCACAACGTTGGTTAATTATCATACAGACGAGCGAAAGTATGTCAAATGTAACTAAAGTTTTCACATTAATAAAGCTATACATACATGCAACTGAAACGTACAGAAAAAATGCCCAAAGTACAACATAACACATCTTTAAGCAGGAATGAAACTGTTAACATTAAACAAAGTCCAGCCACTTGAAACAACCAGTAAAGATACTACATGGTATCGCAAAACGTAACCGTAAATCGTCTTTTTCAAACATAACTCTAACATATTAACTTTAAACCTTACACTAACACAGTAACATTTAACTAAAATTTCTCACAACATTGGTTAATTAGTCATACAGAAGTTCAACGAATATACTCCAACGTAACAAAGTTTTCACACTAATAAAGCTAAACATAGCATAAACTGGAACTATAGAAGATAATTTGCCAAAGACAACATAACACAGTCTTAAGCAGTGAAATAAACTGTTAACATTACAAAGTTCCCCCACTTAACACCAGTAAAGCAACTAACATGTATGCAAAACGTAACCTAATCTTACTTTTTTCAAACATAACTCTCACATATTAACGTTAATCCTTACACTAACAACAGTAAACATTTAACTAAAATTTCACACAACATTGGTTAATTATCATACAGAGCAGCGAAAAAGTATGCTAACGTAACAAAGTTTCCACATCAATAAAGTAAACAGCGTAACATGAACTAAGGAAATAATGCACAAAGACAAACCCATCACAACTTACACACAAAATAAACTGTTAACATTAACAAAGTTCCACCGAGTTCTTTAGTAAAGCAAATAACATGGTATGCAAAACGTAACCTTATTCTTACTTTTTCAAGCAAATCTCTAACATATTACCGTTAATCTTACACTGACACAGTAACAATTTAACTAAAAATTTCTCAACAACAGTGGTTTAAATTATACCGATCAACGAAAGTATGCTAACGTAATAAAGTTTCCACATCAAATTAAAATAACATAGCGTAAGCATGAAACATAAGAAAATGAATGCAAAACACAAACCTAAACACAAGACTACATAACGAATAACTGTTAACGACTTTACAAAAGTTCCACTGAGTTCTTTTATTACTAGTCAGTGAATTATAAGCTTAACATAACATTTTTCAACATTAATAAAGCTAACATAGCATCATATGAACTATGGAAAATAATGTACAACGACAAAGCTAACACATCTTACGCCGTAATAAAGCTGTTAACATTAACAAAGTTCCACACTTACACAGTAAAGTAAACTAAACTTTAACATACAAAATCGTAGCCGGTTCATACTTTTTCCAAGCATATCTCTAACATAGTAACGTGAATCTTACATTGACACAGTAACATTATCAAAAATGTATCATAACCTTGTCCGATTATTATACATACCAACGAAAAACTGTAAACATAACAAAGTTTTATCCTAACATAACATAAATAGACTCGCCTCCTTTCAGAAAATACCAACTCTAAACATGAAAAATGATTTTACGCTTTAACTATTTGCATAAAGTGGTGCAATACTTATTATATTTGACCCTCTGGCAGGAATACAAGCAGTGTAGCAGTCGCCATTCGGTTTACGATTAAATATAAATTGACATCGTTGGGAATGAACGAAACTCCTCGTGAAGATATGCAACAACAAGCGTAGAGATGCAGGGAGATGTCATCGTATCAACGAACAGCGAAAAAACTACCACTGAGAAAATAGTGTATAAACATGTCCTTAAAATGTATATGAGCTTTCTTTCTTTTCCACCAATCAGAAAGAAGTAAACAAGAATACGACGTACAATGAACCATATCAGTTCAAAAGGGTATATTTTCCTCGTTCGACAACAACAACAACACAACAACAACAACAACAACAACAATAGTACAAAGATAAGTTCTTTGATAACTACCAATGAATATATCTTCGTAACATTTGTTTCACATTAATAAGCGTAACATAGCATTACCAGAGCTAAGAAAATAATGTACAACGACGAAATCTAACACAACTTAAGCACGAATAAACTGTTAACATTAACAAAGTTTCCACACTTAACAACCTGTAAAGTAACTGACATTGACTACAAAACGTAACCTATTCATACTTTGTAACGAACATATCTAACATTTTAACGTTAATTTTACATTGACACAGTAATCTTTAGCAAGAATTTATCATAACCTTGTTTAATTATCATACAGAGCAATGAAAGTATGCTAACGTAACAAAGTTTCCACATTAATAAAGCTAACATAACATAACCTGAACTAAGAATATAATGTACAACGACAAACCCAACACACCTTACGCACGAATAAACCACTAACATTAACAAACTTTCGCACTTAACAACAGTAAAGTACATAACACTTCGTCCAAAACGTAACCTATTCACACTTTTTCAATCATATCTCTGACATATCAATGTAAATTTTACATTAACATCGTAACCTTGGTAACACGACTCCGTAATGTTTTACGTGATTTTTTGTGTGCCCCATAGACTTTGAGGTCACTATCTGATAAATCAGACATATGGGAAGCCATTTTTAATCAAAAATTTAAAAAATATATAAAGAGAAAAAATGTGTCTTGAGACACTAAATTGCAAACATAAACAAAGAGTTTTAAACAACATAACACAAAAATAACAAAATTATCCTAACATAACATAAAAATAAGTTCTTTGAGTAAAATATCACAGTAAAAACGTAATAAGTTTACTGATTTTAAAAGCAGTAAATCAGTAAAATCAGTAAATCAAACCACCCTCATTCCCTGCAGGTCCCCTATCCGTACCCCACCCACCTTTGAATCTATTTGAGCTATTGATTCAAGTCATATTTCAAGTACCATTTTTGGACAAACATAACATAAAAATAATGTTTCTTTTATAGTACTAACCTACGAATAAGTATGCTTAACCGACAAGTTTTAGCATCAATAAAGGCTACAAATCAATAACCGCGACTAAGGAATATAATGTCAAAGCAAACCCTAAACATACCTAGCGTATGAATAAGTCAGCTAACATCCTGAAAAAAATTCCCTACTGATCAAGGTAACTAGCTAACAGGTCATACATATCGAGTGATGTACTGCTTTTTCCGAGCATTTTTTAGCAACAGGTAGCCGTATTATCTAACAAAACCCCTTAACAAAGTGACCAAGCTATAAAAGATGCCACCATCTTGAACTTTGAATTGACACTATCTTCAACAAAGTGTCACTCGTCTCGAGTATAACATCATTTGACCCTATGAATAAACGTAGACACTATTAGCAAAAAAGTCCTAGGGCAAACCTAAACATTATCAACCAAAAACTTTAACGCTAGGTTCACGTTTCTACAGTCATCGTCAGTTAAACACAGTAATATCTTACAAAAACTCATCATTTCTCCAACAAATCAGTGTTATTTCCACATTG
Organism: Trachelipus rathkii; assembly: GCA_015478945.1. Lineage (NCBI taxonomy): Eukaryota > Metazoa > Arthropoda > Malacostraca > Isopoda > Trachelipodidae > Trachelipus > Trachelipus rathkii. The sequence goes on from JABUQX010052986.1 coordinate 15,638, forward strand.
GCATAGTAATAATTTAACATAACGTACTTAAACTTACGAATAAACAGTTTTCATTAACCAAGAGTATCTAAAGCAACACATTACCTTCCTAGACTTTTGCTAATGTCTACGTTTATTCATAGGTCAAATGATGTTATACTCGAGACGAGTGACACTTTGTTGAAGATAGTGTCATTCATAGTTCAAGATGGTGGCATCTTTTATAGCTTGGTCACTTGTTAGGGGTTTTGTTAGATAATACGGCTTTACCTGTTGCTAATATGCCCGAAAAGCGGTAACATATCGAGTATTGTATGACCTGTTAGCTAGTTTACCTTGATCAGTAGGGAATTTTTCAGGATGTTAGCTGATTATTCATACGCTAGGTATAGTTAGGTTTGCATTTTGTATCATTAGTATTCCTAGTCCGGTATGATTTGTTAGCTTTATTGATGCAAAAACTTTGTCGGTTAAGCATATATTCGTAGGTTAGTATATAAAGAACATATTTTTATGTTATGTTTGTCCAAAATGATACTTGAAATATGACTTGAATCAATAGCTCAAAAATAGATCACAGGTGGGTGGGACGGATAGGGGACTGCAGGATGGGTGGTTTGATTTACCTGATTTACTGATTTACTGCTTTAAAATCAGTAAATTATTACGTTTTACTGGGATATTTTTACTCAAGAGGAACTTATTTTTATGTTATGTTAGGAAAAAAAATTTTGTTATTTTTTTGTTAGTATGGTTAAGCTTAGTTATATTTGCGATTAGTGTCTGGTGTTTATATGTAGACGAGTTTATGATGAATTTTTTGTTAAGATGTGTACGAAGTTGATGTAAAACATTTGTTACGTCAGCATTATATTCTTTGTCAGTAGATGATTAGACTGGTTTATGTTAAACTTGTTGTTTAAATATTACGAATGTTTTAATGTAAAATTAACCATTGATATGTCAGAGGATATGTTTGAAAAAGTGGTGAATAGGTTACGTTTTGACGAAGTGTTAATGTACTTTACTGTTGCTTAAGTGCGAAGTTTGTTAATGTTAGTGGTTTATTCGTGCGTATGGTGTGTTGGGTTTGTCATTGTACATTTATTTTTAGTTCAGGTTATGTTATGTTAGTTTATTAATGTGGAACTTTGTTACGGTTAGCATACTTTCCTGCTCTGTCATGATAATTAAACAAGGTTATGATAAATTCCTGTTAATATAACTGTGTCAATGTAAAATTATCGTTAATATGTTAGAGAATATGCTTGGAAAAAGTATGAAGAGGTTACGTTTTGTATGGCAATGTCAGTTACTTTACAGGTGTTAAGTGTGGAACTTTGTTAATGTTAACAGTTTATTCGTGCTTAAGTTGTGTTGATTCGTGGTTGTACATTATTTTCTTAGCTCTGGTAATGCTATGTTAAGCTTTTATTAATGTGAAAACAATGTTACGTAGCGAATATATTCATTTGGTTAGTATCCAAAGACTTATCTTTTGTACTATGTTTGTTGTTGGTTGTTGTTGTTGGTTGTTGTTGTTTGTTGTTTGTTGTTGGTTGTCGGGAACGAATATATACCCTTTTGAAACTGATATGGTTCATTCGTACGTCGTATTTTTGTTTACTTTCTTCTGATTGGTTGAAAGAAGAATCTCATTTACATTTAAGGGATGTTTATACACTATTTTCTTCAGTAGGGTAGTTTTTCGCCGTGTTGATACGATGACATCTCCCCGCATCTCTACGCTTGTTGTTGATATCTTCACGAGGAGTTCGTTATTCCCAACGATGTGTCATTTATATTTAATCGTAAACCGAATGGCGACTGCTACACTGCTTGTTATATTCCTGCCAGAGGGTCAAATATAATAAGTATTGCACCACTTTATGCTAAATAGTTAAAGGCGTAAAATCATTTTTGCATGTTTTAGAGTTGGTATTCTTCTGAACAGGAGGCGAGTCTAAAAAGAGATAAGTCTAAAACTTGACCGTTTTAATTCATATTTAACTCGTTAGGTATTATAGATGTTAGGGTATGGTTATGAATCACATTTTTTGATAAATTGTTACTGTGTCAATGTAAGATTAACGTTAAATGTTAGAGATATGCTTGGAAAAAGTAGAACCGGTTTACGTCGTTTTGTATGTAAAAGTTAGTTTACTTTACTGGGTGTTAAGTGTGTGGAACTTTGGTTTTAATAGTTAACAGTTTATTAACAGCGTAAGAATGTGTTACTTTGTCGTTTGTACATTATTTCTCCCTAGTTCATATGAGTGCTATGTTAGCGTTATTTATGTGAAAACATTGTTAGTTAGCATATATTCACTGACTAGTATATAAAGAACTCAGTGGAACTTGTGTTAGATGTTAACAGTTTATGTCGTATGTAAGTTGTGTTAGGTTGTCTTTTTTGCATTATTTTCTTAGTTCATGTGATGCTATGTTAGTTTTAATTGATGTGGAAACTTTTATTACGTTAGCAACACTATCGTTTGATCAGTCATAATTAACCACTTGTTGTGAGAAATTTTTTAGTAAATGTTACCTGTTCAGTGTAAGATTAACGTAATATGTTAGAGAATATGCTTGGAAAAAGTAAGAAAATACGGTACGTTGGCATACCATGTTTAGTTGCTGTTCACCTGGTGTTGAGTGGTGGAACTTTTGTTATGTTAACAGTATAAGTTTGTGTGTAAAGTTGTGATGGGTTTGTCTTTGTGCATTATTTCCTTTAGTTCATGTTACGGCTATGTTGCTTTATTGATGTGGAACTTGTTACTTTAGCATACTTTCGCTGCTCTGTAAGATAATAATTAGCCAATGTTGTGAGAAATTTTAGTTAACATGTTACTTGTTAGTGTGAAGATTATACGGTCTAATATGTGGAGAGTGTGGTTTGAAAAGAGTAAGAATGTAGGGTTTAGTGTTTTCGACATACCAATGATCTCTGATATGCTTGTACTGTGCTTACAAAGTTGTGAAACTTTGTGCATATCTAGTTAACTAGTACTTATTCCACATATGCACTTAAAGATGCGCTCAGTTGATGTTTGTCTTTGGGCATTATTTTCTTAGTTCAGTTGATCTATGTAGCTTTATTAGTGTGAAAACTTTGTTACGTTGACATACTTTCGCTGCTCTGTATGATATTAACCAATGTTTGTGAGAAATTTTTAGTTAAATGTTACTGTGTTTAGTGTAAGATTAACGTTAAATGTTAGAGTTGAAATGTTTGTGAAAAAGTAAGATTAGGTTTCGTTTTGCATACCATGTTAGTTGCTTTTCTGGTGTTAAGTGTGGACTTTGTTATGGTTAAACAGGTTTATTCCTGCTTAAGATGTGTTTTATGTTTGTCTTTGGGCATTATTTTCTTAGTTCAAGTTATGCTGCTAAGTACGCTTTATTAATGTGAAAAACTTTGTTACGTTGACATACTTTCGCTGGTCTGTATGATAATTAACCAATGGTGTGTAAGAAATTTTCGTTAAATGTTACTGTGTTAGTGTAAGATTAATGTTAATAGTGTTAGAGTTATGCTTGAAAAAGTAAGATTAGGTTCGTTTTTGCACACAAAGAAACAAAAAAACCGCTTGGTTAGTTGCTTTACTGGTGTTAAGTGTGGAACTTTGTTAATGTTAACAGTTTATTCCTGCTTAAGATGTGTATGTTTGTCTGTTGGGCATTATTTTTCTTAGTTTTCGTTTGATGTTAATGTTTAAAGCTTTATTAAATGTGAAAACTTTGTTACGTGAGCATATATTCATGATTGATCTTTGTATAAAGGACTTGATTTTATGTTATGTTTTATCGCAAAAGATAGCTCGAAATTGTGACCTTAATCCAAAAGATTCAATAGATCACAGATGGTCGGAAGAGGGAGGTTGGATAGTGTTTTGATTAGTGGATTTCGTGCTTTAGGGTATGTTTAAAACGTTACAATGTTTAGTAAAAAATTTTGAACCTGTAATCAATAGATCAAATAGATCACACTCAGATGGTCAGAGGAGGGTGGATGGATGGTGGTTGGTTAGTGGTTTGATTTAGTGATTTACTCTTTTAGGGTATGTAAATAACGTAAATTTGTAAGTTATAAACAAAAAAAATAAGAAATTTTATTTATTTATTTTATTTATTATTTATTGATTTATTTTTTTCTTATGGTGTCTGAAACCATTATTCGAAAATCTACAGATGCGCAATAACTATATAAAGCACACCAATATTGTTGTTATACGACTGTTTATTAACTCAGCACCGCAGCGGCTCCAGCACCGGTGCCGGAGCCAACTCCTTGAATTCCTATACCAAGTCTTTCTAGAAACTTAACTCTGAATCCTCTCACCAAATTTCAGCCTTATACGATCAATTAATTTTTTAATGGGGGTGGGTCCCCCTTCGGGGGACCCATTGGGACGTAACTTCGTATACACTGAGGTTACCTCCCCATACTGTAACCCACTCAAATTTTATCAACGATACGATAACTCAACTTATATAGATACATGTCGGAGCCAGAGGCGCGGGTGCGGGACGGTGCGGCGCGGTGCGGGGCAGTGCTGTGCGGACTCGGAGTCGCAGAAGCAGACGCAGAAGGGTTTAAAAAACAACTCAGAAGTGTTTCGTTTGGAAATATTCTTCGACGTAATAATAATAATAATAATAATGTGTTTGTGTTGCACAGACCTTCAGTCTGTGTCTGTCGGTCAAGACAGACCTTCGGTCTGTTTTGGACCTCCAGGTGGTCGGTCGCCCCAAACGATTGTTAGGCCTAAACTCAGCCACTCAGATCAAGCAACAAGGCGTAGCGCAATATCGGCGTCCCCCTCGGGGGTGGACACCCCTCTATAATACATCCTACAGAACTTTGAATTTACACGGGATTAGTCCTTATCCCATACATAGGATTATATTCCCAAGTTTCCAGAGCCTATAACTTCTATTCCTTCATATCGAAAAGGGTGGTCGGAGACAAACTGGGCCTGAAATCTACTATATATAATTATAGTATATATATAGTATATATATATAGTATATATATATATAATATATTATAGTATATTATAATATATATATATATAAACATTAATATATTATATAATATATTATATAATATTAATATATATATTATATATTATATAATATATATATACTATATATATATATATAATTATATATATATATATATGATATAGCTATATATATATATATATATATAATATATATATATATATATATATATAGTATTAGTATAATATGATTAAGCCTAATTAAAAGTTATTATAAATTATATATATGATAATTATAATGTATTACACAGGCACCATAAATACAAATATATATAAATAGTATATATATTATAGTATATATTATATATATATATAATATATATATATATATATATATAATAGTTATATATATATATTATATAGTTATATATATATATATATATATATATACATATATATATATAGTTATATATATATAATATATATATATTATATTAATATATATATAATAATATATATAGTCTATATACTATATAATATATTACTATACATAATATATATATATATATATATATATATATAATATATTATATATATATATATATATATATAGTATATAATATATATATATTATATATATATATATATTGCTAAGCAAAGAACAATAAAGTGGGACAGGTAAAGAATTACATTCCTTCTCCGGGATGTGAACCAACCGCTATGTTTTGCGAATGAGACCAATATGTTTCGATGCTTTACGACTGAGCTGATCCTCAACGCAAAAAAGTTGAGTTCAAGAACAGTTTTATAGCAATCGAGTTCCCTTCAAGGCGCGACATCACCTGGTGTCCAGCCTGTCCTATGACCCTCGTTCTTAATCAATATGGTAGTTGTTAACATATATTATTATTATATTTTAGGATAATTATTTTTGGAATCAGGGAAACATAACATTTAAATTTTTATAGATGGGGTATTAATATATTTTTTCCAACCCGGCCATCTCGAGCGAAGGGAGAGGGCAACCCTCGAAGGGCAGACGGTGGATTAAATAGAGGGACGAGCTCCCCCGTACCGGGTGGTTTTATATAAACCACTTTTGGCCACCATCTAAGTTAATTATTGATAACCATATAAAAAAAAAATTAAATACATTTTGTTCCCCTAAATTCAAAATATATATATATAGTATATATTATATATATATATATATATATATATATATATTATATATATATATATATATATTATTTATATAGTATTATTCATATATATATATATTATATATATAAGATATATATAATATATAGTATATATATATAGTATATTATAGATATATATATATATATAATAATATATATATATCTTATATATATATAGTATATATATATATATGATAATATATATATATTATAGTATATATTATATATATATATATAATATCTGATTTCGACCGTCGTTGAGTGTGGACTTTAAGTGGAAACCAAGGGAGGCGAAATACAAGAGGGAACAGAAGAGAGTAGACGAGATTGGAAAAGAAGCAAGGATACTTCAGAGGCAGATTTAATTGAAGAGATGAATGGTAGAATGCTTAGGTTCTACTGAGATTTGATTGGAATATTTTGAAGAGAACGAAAGAAAAAGAAAAAAGAAAGCGTTTGAGTCGTTCATGGTGGCTAGAAATTTCAAGGAAAAAGAAAATTGTAATTTTAGATTTTAAAAAAATGTAAAATTTTAAACATATAAATTTATTTCATTTGTAATACGGGTTCGAGGAGCAGCAAAATGTTTGAAATCATTTCTTTTTGCTATTTTGGATAATTAATTATTAAAAAATTACAAAAATAAATAATTTGGAATAAAAACAAAAATAGC
>JABUQX010052986.1:27500-32500 GCA_015478945.1 Trachelipus rathkii
TTATCATACAGATTTTCCAATACATTTACCAATTTTAAAATTTTTAAAAACGTTATTTTTTTTTTTAATTTCATGGATAAAATGTCTCCTGATTAATAAAATTTAATTTATTTTCGTGCAGCCGTTATTATTTTTTTGTTACATGCATGTTGCTTTCGGGAAGCTGACCAAATATATATATATATATATATATATATATATATAATAATATAATATATATACTATATATATACTTATTAGTATATATATATATATATAATATAATAATATATATTTATATATATATATATATTATATATATTATATATATATATATATATATATTTATATATATATATAATATATTATTATGATATATATAATATATATATACTAATATATATATAATATAGTATATATATATATATATATATATATATATATCAGTATATAATATATATATATATATATTAATATATATATATATATATATATATATAGTATATATATATATATATAAGTTAGTATTAGCTTAAGACGCTAATTATTTTCTATATAGTTTTATATATATTAATATAGTACTATATATATATAATATATATATATATATATATATATATATATTTTTAATATTTAATATATATATATATAATATATATATATATATATATATATTATATATATATATATATACATATATCAGTAATAATTTTAGTGAACCCAAAACATGGGGAGGCACTTCAATATATATATATATGTATATGATTATATATATATATTAGTATATTAGTGTATAGTATTATAATATATATATAATATAGTATATATATATATATATATCATATATATATTATATTATATATATATATATTATATATATATATATATATATTATATATAATAATATATAATATATATATAATATATCATATATATATATATATATATATATATATATATATATATATATATATAGTATATATATATAAAGGGCCAGCCCCTCTGAAAAGAGCCACATCCATATCTGCAAAAACTAGAAAAAAAAAAAAAAAAAACAGTAGACTTGGGAAAAGGGATACATTGTTGGAATCCTGGTAAAAATTTTAGCCGGGGATAACTGTAAAAAAAAAAATCATCTCATAAACTACAAAGCTAAAGGGAAAAGGAATACATTTTTGGAATCGTTGTAAAAAATTTTGGTTAGGAAAAGAAAAAAAAAATAAATAAAATAACATAAAAATTGCCTATTTTTATAGTATATATATATAGTATATATAGATATATAGTATATATATATTATATTTATATTACTATATATATATATATATATATATTATATATAGTATAGTATATATATATATATATATATATATTATATATATATAATATATATTATTTGTAAAGGTATTAAACGGCAATGTAGGGAGCTCGAGAGAAGGCCGAGAGACCCCGACTCCTTTTAGTTTAAAAAAAAAATTAAACTTGGAAGTTTTATTTAATTTTAATCGAGTAAACGTATAACAAGTCCGCTACAACGTCATTTCTAATCATATTACTAAATTATTAAGCAATTTTTTTACATATTCATAACTAAAATTTTACCAGGATTTCCAGAAAATGTATTCCTTTTTCCTGTAGCTATTGTAGGTTTTGAGATTTTTACCAGCATACCAGCAATGTATTCCTCTTCCCCGGTAGCTGTTGTAGTTTTTTGAGATATGGATTGTTGCTCTTCTAGAGGCTGACCAATATAATATATATATATATTACTATATAATATATATATATATATATATATATATATAATAGTATATATATATATATATAATAATATATATATTATATATTATATATATATATATTATATTATATTATATCTATATATATATATATATATATATTATATCCCCTATATCATTTTCTTTTTCAGTATTCATTTTTTCATATTTGCACAAACAATGATGAAGAACACCACGATACAGCACCAATCGTTATAATTCTACGAATCACTCCTCAACTTCTCAAGAATATAAATTTTAGTATAGACTCTCTCTCTCACTCTCTCTCGTCTCTCGGCCGTTGTCTACGACATATACTGATGCCTACGCTCTCCCCTTCTGCCACCTGTCCATCTCTCTTCTGCTGGCTCTCGTGTTCGGCCTTCTCTTCTCTCTCTCCTCTCTCTCCTCTCTTATATATATTATACTATATAGTATATATATATATATATAAATATATATATCATATATATATATAATATATATATATATATATATATATATATATATATATATATATATATTATATAAGTATATTATATATATATATATTATATATATATATACTATATATATATATATTATATATATATATATATATATACTATATTATATATATATATATATATATATATATATTAAATAATATATATATGTTAAATTATTTTTTTTTTATTTTTTTTTTTTTTAAAAAATTTTAAAAATTTCGAGAGTAGGCTTGTGTGGGAAAAATCCTCAAATAGACAAAATAAATAAGGTTTTCTTTTACTTGCCATGACACAACCATGTGTGTTTGGACTACATTATAACTTAATGCTTTCTTGGAGGCACACATCGAAATTCCTCAGTCAATGATTCTTATGAAAAATAATTTTTCTCAAGAGAATAAATGATCTTAATGTAAAATTAGCGTTTCTTAATAACAATTTTACATTATTTTTAAAATAGTAATAAATAGTAATTTGAATAATTTTATTACATTAGTTTCTTTTATTTTTTTTAAGAGGAGGCCCGGCCTCCTGTGCTTCCCCCGTAAAACCGCGCCTGACATATATATATATATATATATATATATATATATATATATATAATATATTTATATATTATATATTTTATTATATATATATAAATAATATATATATATATATATATATATATATATATATATCTATATATATATATATATATATATATATATATATATATATATATATATATATATTATATTATATATATATTATATATATAATATAGAGAGAGAGAGAGAGAGAGAGAGAGAGAGAGAGAGAGAGAGAGAGAGAGAGAGAGAGAGAGAGAGAGAGAGAGAGAGAGAGAGAGAGAGAGAGAGAGAGAGAAATTAACCTGTTAATTTGATGGATATGCACCTTTTGAAAAAGTTGTAATTATCTTTGAAAGTTATAACTAGCTATAATTAGTTTAAATTTTTTTTCGTTTTTTGCGTCGTCATCCGCGGGTTCAACTGCATCTGCACCAAACAGCACCAAACAGCACCGCACAGTACTGCACTGCATCCGCACTGTCGGCAAGATTCTTATTATATGATTTTTTTTTTTTATATCAAGGTGGATAACTATTCTTGGGTAAAAGGGGGTGGGGAGTCCGAATTTTTCTTTATATTTCGGTAATTTTATTATTTTAATTATTATTATTATTATTATTATTATTATTATTATTATTATTATTATTATTATTATTATTATTATTATTATTATTATTATTATTATTATTATTATTATTATTATATTATTAGAAATTTTGGAATTTGGAAAAGTGATTTTTATTATTAATATTATTATTATTATTATTATTATTATTATTATTATTATTATTATTATTATTATTATTATTATTATTATTATTATTATTATTATTATTATTATTATTAATTTAGTAAGCTTAGATACACACAAACAAACACCCACACCCTTTATTGAGTGTTAAAGAGTTCTTATTCCCTTAAATTTGGCACCCACTTTCAAATGACGTAACCTTGTCTACGACTAGGATACATATCCGTTCACCTCCCGAAGGGGGGTGCTGGAAAATAAATAGAAAATGGCCGTAAGTGAAAGAAAAGCACAGAGTGCGTAGAAGATTAAGGATAAATACGAATGGAGGAAAAGTTCGGAGCCTGAGTTGACTCATGCCGGATAACTGAGCCGGAGAAGAAGACGGATCCAGAGCTAAAACCTGGCTACAGACATATAAAAGGTTAAATGTCGTGCCTTTATATATGTTATCAAACCAGTAGAACTTGATTATAAGATTTTAGAACCCACAATGGTGTTTGGGGACCCCCAGGAGCGGTTTCCCAGTCGAAAAACACAGAGTGCGTTTTTGAGAATACATACACGGAATGCAGAGCAGAGGAATACGGAAGAAAGAGAAAGGATTCAGAGGAGAGGTCTGAAAAGGAGTCAGAGAATTAGCTGAAGTCAAAGCCGGAGCCGGAGCCGGAGCAGATCCCGAGGTCGGCAGAGACTACCCGGAACCGGTGTGGCTGCGGTGCTGAGTTAATAAATATTCGTCTAATAATACAATACTGGAGTAAATGAATATTTTTATATTGCCGTACAACTTGATTATGAGGGTTTTAGAACCTTCAATGGAGTCCGTGAGCCCCCATGGGGGTTCCGAGAAAAAAAATACAGAGTGAGTGGTTGAAGATAGATACACGGAGTGCAAAGCAGTGGAAGAAGATGGATAAAAGAAAAAGGAGTCAAAGTCGGAGAAGGATTCTTAAAAGGAGTCAGAGTAGGTGCCGGCTCTGGTACTGGAGCCAGTGCGGTGCCGAGTTAATAAATATTTCCCTTAATAATAAAATATTGGTGTCAATGTATATGTTTATAAGGACGTAGATCGAATAATAAAGGAGTCAAAGTCGGAGAAGGATTCTTAAAAGGAGTCAGAGTAGGTGCCGGCTCCGGTACTGGAGCCAGTGCGGTGCCGAGTTAATAAATATTTCCCTTAATAATAAAATATCTGTGTCAATGTATATGTTTATAAGGACGTAGATCGAATAATATAATTTCAAGCTCCTAATCGGTGTCTGTGAGCCCCCATTAAGGGGGTTTTATGAAAAAAAAGGCACAGAGTGCGTGGTTGAGGAGATATGCACAGAGTGCATAGCAAAGGAAAATGGAGAAAGATTGACAATAGATGATTTCTGAGGAATCAGAAATGAGTTTTTTCATAACTCAATAATTATATACCAATAATGTC
>JABUQX010052986.1:37500-41543 GCA_015478945.1 Trachelipus rathkii
TAGTATCGATTATGCTAAGTGTAAAGTGTAGTAAAGAGAACATGCTCATTTGCCAAAGGGTTTAAATATGAGATGATTTAAATTTAAACTGGAGGGTACTACTTGGATTCACATCTAGCACTCTAAATCATGTGTTACTATGAAATAATTATAATTTAGTGCTAGAAGTGTTGTTAAGAGCACCTCGAATCTTTACAAATACTGGATATGTTGATAAGATGATTGATTTTGGTGTTTGCTATGAAAGTAATGCTGTGGCTTCTTTTAGTAAATACTGTCAATTCTTCCTTAGCATCAGAGTATCGGATTCAGAATTGTTTACTCCAAACTCTATTAAATAAATGTGTCCAGCTAATATGTTTCTTGTGAAAGTTCAAATCAACAAGCCGTGAATGATAAACTCCCGGACAAAATTAATGCATCAATTGCATTTATGGCAAAATGACACTACAAAACGGTTGTATTCTGTTGTCACATTTATATTCAATTATCTGTGGCAAATCACAGATCGTCTTCAGCTCCATTTAGCGTGCCTTGTCTTGTCGTTCTGGTTTATGTTACCTTTATCTATGTATGAACTTTCTACTGAGTCTGCGAACTGTTTCAGCTCATATGAGTAACCTGACTGTCTTTCAACTTTTACAAAGTTCTATAACATCACTAGCTCAAGGACTTCCGTAGGATAACAACTATCAGTAGCACTACATATCCCACCGTAAATTCTTTGGCTGTCAAGCTCAGGACTCAATCGATTCTCACCATAATTCTTTGTCCTTGGACTCAATCTTTCTCGATACGTTTCCTGGCACAAGCTAAAAAACACTGAAAGGATCAATTAATTTTGAACACGTTGAGGATCCAGCGGAGCTCATCTATGTGATTTTTCACCACCGGGTCATACCTTTTTTCTTTGGTAACCGTTCTCTCTTTTTTTCCTCTGAAATATCTATCTTCTACCTCTTGCTATTAACTGTACTGTACTCCCTTCAAGCTATTACACTGTACTTGCATTATATATTTTGGTTTTTTGAATACAGACGTCCTGAAAGTGATTTAGTCACTCCTTTTAATTTCTCCTATCTTGTTGAAGCCAGCTTCCTCTAACCTAAGTTCCAGGACTGTAGAATAGTCAATGTTTACTTTGGTAAATATTGAACATGGGAGATATGAAACAAGATAAGTAAAGCCAATAACAGACAAAACAACAATAATAGGTTTTCAAATTTGACCATTGACTGATTAGAGATTTCTTGAAATGAATTTATAAATCTGCAGTTCAAACTTCCATTGGGTTCATATTTTCTTTAAAATTCTAATAAAATTGAATAGTTCCTCTGCGTTTACACCTTCCCACATACTCTAAAAATTCCTTCATCGATAGTTTAAGAACACACCTCCTATGTTTGTGGCTCTCATATTTGCCAACTGTGCATTTTTTCATAGTCTATATGTTTTCTTTTGTTTCCCTCTCCTATACGGCCATGTCTCTTTATACCACGACGAGCCTCGAGAAAACCAGTCAGATTCGCTTCCATCTCCATCAACATATAGTTTCGTATTGGTGCTACGTTACTGTCTTGAATATCAGCTATCTAACCAACCAATGTTTGGCACGGTCCCATAAAGTGCCAGGTCGGTACAATTAAGCACTCTTCCATTTCCTTTTGAGACGCTGAAGCTATGTAGACCGTTATAACAACCTTTCATATGAACAAGCGTCAAATGAACAAGCAAATAATATTTGATGTTGCAATGCCACACTTGCTAATTCTGATTTTATAAGCTCGTATACAAAGCCAATCCAGATGAAGCATCGACTACTTTATTTCTAAAAGTTTTTTTATATATCTTCCTTGAAAGACATAGCGGACGCAAAACGCCTCGCCAACTGGTCCAGAACAGCTACATCTTCAGTACTATCACCATCAAGCTGAATATTATGCTATCATGAAGGTTTTTCAAAATGATATCACGGCCCATCGAACCAATTACTTTAAGTAACTTGTTGATAAAGGTTTTTGGCAAAAAATACCAACAAAGAGCCCGTCTATCGGTCTTTTTAAAATTAACTTCCAGTGCTTTTCTTTTCATGATTTCATGTCTTTCGTTTTTGCGTCTTCAAATACAGCTTTCTGAATAAGATTTTGTAAAATCACATCATAATTTGGAACCAACTTGGCCAGTTCGAGAAATACCGATTATCTGTAGAGTCAAGCGTAAAGGCCCCTTCTGCTTTATCATCTCTGTACGCAATGCCTTGTTTTCCCAATAAACAAAACTATACTCAAGTAATCTTCTGGTGGGAAGCTTCTCTTTCTCGCGTTGTTTGGTACTATGAAAGAAGAGTTAATATATCATGACCCTTTTGGCCTTGAAAAGCGGTTGCGCCTGCGGACGTTTGATGACTACCGAGAGCTTCGTGAATTTCATACAGATTTAAAAATATGCTGAAGAGAAAGAGCATTCCGTCCAGCCAAAAAAAAATATATATAGGAACTTGGCAAGAACTTACAGTAGTAAATGACCTCCTATGGGAGAAAAAAATTATGGGGAGGCTTGTAATATATTGTGGCGTTTTGGCATAGGTTTTAGCCGTCCCTATGGGGAATCTTCCCATAAATTATTACAATCTAGTGGGGAAGGCTTATAAGTATGTTCTTGCAACCTCCTACAATCTCCCCACAAGATACCACTAAATGCTTACAATATATTATAGGTGAAACCATCAAGTTGCTTGTAGGAATTCTTTCGCTTACTTATTATCATTATTATTATTGTTGCTGTTGCTTTGTAAGATGATTTTATCGTCCGAAAACTTTATGCGACCAGGTTCGAATATTAATGTTGGAAATCAAAATGATAGTAAGATCACCCGTATTGCTTAATTAATATTAAATTACAAAAATAATATAGAGGTTTCAAATTTACTAATTGTGCACTTTAAAAAAAATATACTTAATTAATATAACTCATTTATTGGTATATTTTGGCAATTTTATAATTCTGAAGAATATCAAAAAATTCTAACGAAGAAATACTTCATAAACCATGAACATTTTTTAATTTAAGCGTTGAATGATTTTTTCTTTTTTTGATTGTGTTATTGGTTTAATCATTTATTCTTTCTGCTATAATTGCAAGTGAAACAATACATACATGCACATCTATAGAAATATTTTATAAAAAAAAAATTCATTCATATTTTTTATTTTCATCCTTCTTTTAAATATAATGCGAATTAGCAAATCAAAAAAAACATGAAAGATGAAACACATAAATAGTAATATCTTCTGTTATAAAATTTAGTATTCGTTTAATTTAATTTTTTTTCCTTTAATTTGTAGGAATGACAGGTCAGCGAAATTTTGGGGATGTAATTGAGGATATATATCATATATATATACTATAAAATATATATATATATTATACTTATATATTATATAATATATATTATATATTATTTAATACATGATAAACAATATATATATAATGCAAAGATATCAATATAATACTTATTATAGAATCTATTACATATAAAGATATTTACCATTATACGCATTAGGATTTACTATTAAGACTGATTGATGCACAAATCGGTCCCCGAAGCACGATAGAGTAGTGTCAAATCAGAAGGGGGAAAAAAGAGTGTAGGGAAAAGCGGGGAGAAGCTGAAAGGTGGGGCCACGAAGGGACAAGGTACACAACAGTAAAGAGGGTGGACGAGGAAGAAGCGAACAGCAGGCGAGAACCCAAAGGTTGCCAGGGACAACCAGAGTGCGACAGGAATGGGGAATAGCCAGCGGAGAGGCGGGCGGGTAAAGCACGCAAGGGCTGGCACCGGAGAGGGGCACACGGGACGAAGATGTCTCTATATAGTGTATGTATAGGACAAGGCGGGAGGGCGGAAGAGCGAGACGGTGAGGAAGCTGGGTAGCCAGCGCCGCGCGCAAGCCGGTGTAAGCCAAATCGCCCGACAGACACCAGGCGGGCGGGAGTCCTGGGAGAAGGCGTCAAAGAGCGGGAGGGAAGACGCCAGGTAAGCA
>JABUQX010052987.1:0-10216 GCA_015478945.1 Trachelipus rathkii
GGTTCCATTATGTCCTTTCCATTCCTCCATCCGCTCCTCTCTCTCTCTCCTCTCTCTCCTCCTCCTCTTATATATATATGTCTCTCTTTCTTTGTGTGTGTGTGTGTGTGTATCTCTTTCATGTAATAATATAGACTCCTAGTTGTCTGTTAAGCCTGTCTTTCTTCATTGTTTTCTTATTCTGATCAGTTCATAAATCTTTCAGGTTTTTCAGCGACAGGAGATAATGTTGCACTTATGCATGGTGATGTAATCTGTTACCGAGTTTCAAATTTCGAGCCTTTCGAATTTTCCACTCTATTGGTCAAGCTTTCATGGTAATCTACAACTAAATTCATCTATTCTCAATCTCTATTCTCAATCTCTATTCTCAATCTCTACTAACTATCCTAAATTCTTTGATTATCAAAACTCCAAAATAGAGAACCTTTTTCTCTCTTCTTCTCCTTCATTAGGAGTCATTATTTTGAGCGATTTTAATGTTCACAACAATCAGTGGGTTTTCTCTAGTTGTCATTGTACAGCTGGCAAATTTGTCTACCATTTCTCTATCCAGAATAACATTGAGCTGTTGTTGTACCTCCCTACTCGAATCCTTGATCGTTCTTAACTTCCAACCCTTCTCCTTATTATGCTAAACTTTTTCCTACTTTGGGATCCTTCAATCACCTTTATAAACCTTGTTTTTTCTTTTAACTCTTCAAATCTTCCTCAGTTAAAATTTCTGCCTACTTAGTGAGGAATATTTTTTTCAACTCAGTGTTGCAAATTTGGTTGGACTTGCGGTGATACTTCTTTCATTCCCCATGAAATTACCACTGGTTTCGTGGGAGGGTTCCTCGGAATGTGCGGAACGCATAACCCTGGTCATTCTCTCTACAGGAATTATATTCGTCTTCAAACTTCAGAAACTCACGTAAATTATATTTCATCACGGAATCATGCAAAATCTATTCTTCGTGATACTAGAAGCACATTTATCCGTACAAAATTCAATAATCTTCTGGCATTTTGCAAAAATGTCAACAGCTCTGCTTCTTCCTCATTGCTTATCTTGAATTTCATCTTACCAACTGCTAAAACTGAGTTCTTCGCTCATTTCCGGAGCTGTTCCATCTTCTCCACCTCTGAAACTCATATATGATAAGATGTTTATTCTGCTCTCCCTGAACCTAACCCGAAAAAGGTGTATGCTCCTGACGGCATTTCACCTGTGGTTCTTAAAGTTGTGCTTCAGAGATTGCTCCTGCCTTGGCTCAACCTCTGTTCTTTCTAAAGTTTAGAATCTATCATCAACAGAAAGATTTGGAAACAGACACACTTCATTTCTTAGTATCCTATCTTTGATCACTAGTATCACTCCCACAAGAAACGCTCAAAAACGCTCTACTAGTTTTCTCCTTTCTGTTCTTTCTTCATTTCTTATGATCCTATCTTTGATCACTAGTATGACTCCCACAAGAAACCCTCAGAAACGCACTACTAGTTTTCTCCTTTCTGTTCTTTCGGATTCTTGGTCACCCCATTAGGACTGTTACTTTGCAAGCCATTTTTCATACTCAGTGTAATCGATTAAATCACCGTCTTAGAACAGATATGTTCTATGGTGAACATCAAAGCCATTTATTACAAGCTAATGCTGTGGCACTAGACATATTAAAGCCTTCATTATTTGCCCTTCTCTTTATTCTCTCTCTCTCTCTCTCTCTCTCCTCCTCTCCTCTCTCTCCTCTCTCTCTCTGCTCTTTCTTATGTGTATATGTGTGTATGTATGTGTGTTGTTATGTGTGTGTTGTGTGTGTGTGTGTGTGTGTGTGTGTGTGTGTGTGTGGTTGTGTGGGATGTGTGTGTGTGTGTGTGTGTGTTATGTGTGTGTGTGTGTGTGTGTGTGTGTTAATATTTTAGACAATGTGTGTGTGTGTGTGTGTGTGTGTGTGTGTGTGTGTGAATATATATATATATATATATATATATATATATATATACGATATATATATGTACTTTTTTATATATCTTGGATAATAAATAGATATCACTCCTCTTTCATATATATATATATATATATATATGATATATAAATATATATATGTAATATATATGTATGTATATATGCTATGTATGTATATATATATGTATGTATATATATATATGTAATAATAATATATGTGTATGTATGTATATGCATATGTATGTATGTAATAATAATATGTATGTATGTATGTAATAATATGTAATGTCATTCTTATCTTATAAATCTGGATGGGGTTTGCCCATAATCAGTTGGACAGCTCTTCCTCTTTCTGGCATCAGGCTTGCTTTGATCGGAACGCACTCTAGAAAAGTATTTCTCTGCGCAATGGTTTCCGATGCCAGTCCTTGAATTATATACTCTAAGGTAGGGTTTTCATTCACCCTTTCCCAGTGGACTAGCATCTTCCATTTCCCCTCGAAATTCTCCCAGAGCTCCCTAGAAGATCGTGCTTCTAAGCGCATAAACCTCCGATGCTGGTCCTGGAGTAGTTCAAACAAGTAAGTAAAGGGCCGGGTTGCTAGCCCTGTCGCCTAAATTCTGAAGAAAATCTTCATAAGAACTGGCCTTGCCATCCATCTTCTTACAATAATTTACATCGAAAATAAAGCAACTGTTTTCCAGAAGGCTAATTTGTTGCGACATTAATATCCCGCACCGTGAAGTTAAAATTTGGTAGTTATTAGGCAATTTCGTATTATTTGAACCTAAAAACTTTGCAAATAATAAATCCAAGATGTTATTTTTTTCCATTTTCATTGTACCAACTTCATTCCTTCCTTCCCCTCCATTCGTGGCTCGTTTCTTTCTTCGTTCGTCTCTCCTTCCTTCCTTTCCATTTCTGTCCAAATTGGTTATAAGCCCGCTCCATTCACCTGGCATTCTTTAGAGGCTGAATGCCAGTGGGCTCACTCCCAGTCCTTGGCTGCAAGTCCAATTCAAATCCACTGTCATCATCTCACTGTCATTCATTTCTTTCTATATATATATATATATATATATATATATATATATATACTATATATATATATATATATATATATATATATATATATATATATATATATATATATATATATATATATATATATATAGGGGGTTCCACACACACACACTGTTCTCTTGAATAGGGTGAAATCTAAAACTATTCGACTAGTTAGCTCCCCTACTCTCATTAGCACTTCCCTACTCTCACTAACTCTCTCATACTCTCACTAACTCACCCACTTACTGTCACTAACTCTCCCTTTCTCTCACTAACTCTCCCTTACTCTCACTAACTCACCCTTACTGTCACTAACTCTCCCTTTCTCTCACTAACTCTCCCTTTCTCCCACCAACTTTTCCCTATCTCTTTCTAGCCATCGAACTGGTCTATTACTTTCCTTATACTATCGCAATTACAATGAACACTGCTGTTCTGAACTCTCTAGTGGAGGACATCCTCCTTTGAGGAGAGCTCACGCGACTCGTCTTTCCAAATAATCACATCTTTTCTCTTTCCAACCCTATACTTGACTGCTATGCTCAATTTTTAATGTACTTCACTGGTAGTGTCTGGAACTCACTTTATCTATTTTCCAAACTGCCTTTGAGTTGCACACTTTCAAATGTTGTGTTATCGGGGCATGTCGGCCTTTAGATTCTCGGTAGATATATATATATATATATATATATATATATATATATATATATATATATATATATATATATATGTAAAGATATATATGTATATAGCATATGATATGTATATATATATATATATAATATATATATATGATGCTGTTTATGTGTGTGCGTGCATGCGTGTATGCGTGTAGATGTGTGTATGTAACTATGTATGTTTTTTTAAAAAAGAAAAATGAAAGTTGCCAAGTACTAAAATACGAAGATATTTAAAAGGATAAAAGCAAAAAAAAATTTTGAAGAATTGAAATTTGAACTTGAAATTTAAAATCACACACAAATGTCTTTTATTACAACTTTAGAAGGGGAAAATGATACAGAATGATGCAGAAGAAGTTCGTGAAAGATGGAGTTAAAGCCATTTGGATTACGAAGTGTTGGAAGAGTAGCAGAAGAGGAAGAATTATATGATGATATTAGAATAGGAGAGATTATATATACAGTAGCTGGAGTTAAGAGGAAATCTATATTGTTCTTTTTTAAGTCTATCCTGACTTGGTACTCCCTTACTCTCACTAAGTCTCCCTTACTCTTACTAACTCTCCAGTACTCTCATTAACTTTCCCTTACTCTCACTGACTCTTCCCTACTCTCACTAACTCTCCCTTACTCTCACTAACTCTCCCTTTCTCTCACTAACTCTCCCTTACTCTCACTAACTCTCCCTTACTCTCACTAACTCTCCCTTTCTCCCACTAACTCTCCTTTGCCATCACTAACTCTCCCTTAATCTCACTAACTCTCCCTTACTCTCACTAACTCTGTGAATGACATTTCTTCAATGGATCAGACAGAGGACAATTCGAAGGATCAATATGAGGTAAGATGAATCGTTCTGAAATCAGGATTTTCTCTTTTCATATTCGGTATTTAACAGAATCTTTAACAGGATATTTGAGGGCATGCATATGACCCAATTGTAATGGCAGGTCTTCGGCCCAACTAGTGCTATTTTCAAGGCTTTATAAAACAGAAAACAAGAAAAACAAGAGGAATAAGAATAAGAATAGATGAAAAATGCGTTAGATAATTAATTATAAATGAACTTTAAAATATTAAGCAATGTATATATATATATATATATATATATATATATATATATATATATATATATATATATATATATATGTATATATATATGTATATATATATATATATATATATACCATACATATATATATATCTTTTAATCTCTGTTTATATCTAAATATATATGTATATACATATCCTCTTCTATGTGTGAACTATATATATATATATATATATATATATATATATATATATATATATATATATATATATATATATATATATATATATATATATATATATATATATATATATATATATATATATATATATATATATATATATATATATGAAATATTCAAAAATAGGAAATTTCTTTATTCATAAGTGTTGGAAATGTCTAATTTCTTTCCGTAAAGGAGCAATAAAAAACAATTCTATTGAAACGAATAGCGATAAGTAAAATCATCAGACGGGAATATTATTATTTAAAGACAAAGATTCTCAATGGCGTAATTTTCCTTTCACAAAAACATCTCAATGGGATTAAAAGCTCGTCCCGGAATCCTTCGTCTGGTTATTCTGGGTTTTCTAAAGCTCTATAATATTATCATTCAATGCTAATTATTAGAGATTAGAGCTTCTCATTTCAGACGAGGAAATTGCTCCCACAAAACACCTAATGAGATTTTAAGAACAACACCTGCCACATTTGTACAAGAAATAAATTCTTGCTATTAATTCTTGTATTAATTGTTATACCGAAGAAGATAAAGATAAAGATAAAGATAAAGATAAAGATAAAGATAAGATAAAGATAAAGTAAAGATAAAGATAAAGATAAAGATACAGATAACAAGATCAAGAGGAGAAGGAAGAGGAACAGAAAGATAAAGATAAAGATAAAGATAAAGATAAAGATAAAGATAAAGATAAAGATAAAGATAAAGATAAAGATAAAGATAAAGATAAAGAAAAGTGAAATAAGATAAAGTAAAATAAAGATAAAGATAAAGAAAAAGAAAAAGATAAGATCAAAGTAAGGATAAAGATACAGATAAAAAGAGCGAAAAAAAGATGATAAGTAAATAGAAGATAAAGATAAGAAAAAAAGAAGAAGAAGAAGAAGAAGAAGAAGAAGAAGAAGAAGAAGAAGAAGAAGAAGAAGAAGAAAAAGAAGAAGAATGACCGATATAGAATTTTAATAATTACGAAGGGTATTCAATTTTTAACACGAGGTATTCATTTGCTAATTTTTATTGTTTTAATTTGGAACATTTTTTTTTCGTCTTTATATTCTCATCACAAGCACCTTTAGGTAGATTTTTATCAAAATCAAGTTTTTCCTTGTTAGCATAAAAAATCTTTACATTTTCTTCGGAAATATTTATTTGTTTATTATTTAATAAACCTATTTATTTTAATTGTTTTGCTTGTTTTATAAATAATAATAATAATAATAATTAATATAATAATATATACATAATATAATAATAATAATAATAATAATAATAATAATAATAATATAATATTCAATATAATAATAATAATAATAATAATAATAATAATAATAATAATAATAATAATAATAATAATAATAATAATAATAATAATAATAATAATAATAATAATAATTAAATAATTAATAATAATAATACCATAATACTAATTATCAAAATATAAATAAGAATTAATTTCTTCTTTAATAACATAGTTTTTTTATTTAATTATAATTATAGTTATAATTACCAATAATAAGAATAATATTAATAACTAATAGTTGATAGATAATAATAGGGTGAATAATAATAATCAATATAATAAAATAATAATGAATAATAATAATAATAATAATAATAATAATATAATATAATGTAATAATATAATAGATAATAATAATAATAATAATAATAATAAATAATAATATAATAATCATAATAATATAATAAAAATAATAATAAAAAATAATATAATGATAAATGATAATAATAATAATCAATAATAATAATAATAATAATAATTAATAATAATAATAATAAAATAATAATTAATAATTAATAATTAATGAATAATGAATAATAATTAATAATAATGATAACAATAATAAAATAATAGATAATAAAGTAATAATAAATAATAATATATTTTATACCAGGGTTTCTTATTTTATTAAAGGTGGGTAGCATCACGTATATTCTAATTGAAATATACTAATACATGAAGTATGTATCCATATTTCCATTTAATAGTATATATTATATACTATATATATATATATTATATATATATATACTTATATATATATATAATTATATATATAATATATATATATATTATATATTATATATACTATATATATATATATATAATAAATATAATATAATATTATATATATATATATATATATAATATATATATAACTAAATAATATATATATATATATATATTATATATATGATATATATATATATATATGATATATAATATATATATAATAAATCATATATTCGTATATATATATTAAGGTATATATATAAAATATATACTACTATAAGTATATATATATCTATACGTATCATATATATATTATGTACTATATATATATATATTATATATATAATATAATAAAATATATATATATATAATTATTAATATATAGTATATTATATATATATACTAAATATTATATATATAATATATATAGTATATATATCATATATTAATATATATATATATATATAAATTAATACCATTTTAAAATTTTTTTTTGGTATACCTATGGTGTGGAAGATTCCTAATGTAGTAGTGTAGTTTATAAAATTTAATGAATAGAAGTTAGGTGTACCTCTTCTTAACAATTGCAAATATTTTTTTTAAAAGTATAACGCCAAAAATTTTTTTTTTTGAATGAGTGTATTGCGGGGTGTTTTTTTATACAAATTAATAGTATTAGAGTATTGTACCAGTAATCGGGCATAATACAGAATACTAATAAAGAAATATTGGATGTACGTTTTTCCTCTTCATTAGATTATAATTTTATATAAAAAATTACAAATAGAAGAGGATATTTTATTGGTAATCTAGAAATCTGATGTCCAAATTAGAAGTGCACCGAACTTTATTGTACTTGTTTTCTCCCGTTCTGAGAGCAAAGACTGTTAATTCGATGCATCTTTGGGGATGCGATGTATAAAGTTATACTCAGAACTATGTCCACCGGTAATACGAAGGCTACGGAACAGAAAATTTTTTCAAACTTAGTAGTAGTGATCGAATTTCCTAATGTCGTCGTCCGGTACCTGCAAAAAAAAAAAACAAAAAAAAAAAATTGTCAAAACCGAAAAGTGACACAAAATGTCGCATTTGTTATTATGGAGAGGCAGAAATGAACATTATATTGTTATACAGAAACGATGTTTTCACTCAATTTTACTCCTTCTGATAGGAAACGATAATTGAAAAAGTATTCGTCAGTGACATTCTTAATCATCTTTTTTTCCAATGAGACATTCTCATCAATATTTGCAAAAATTATTGGACAAAAAAGACTTCGTAGTGACATTCTTGTCACTTTCTCATTGAGTCACTCTCATAAACATTTACAAAATATGGGGAAAAAAAGACCCCAAAATATTTAAATATTTATCTAAATATTTAATGCTGGGAACTCAAAATATTATAGGAATGTTATTTTTCACCAAAGCCTGTACATAATTTTTAAGATTTCGCATTAACTTATTCAACACACTTTGTATCAAAATTGTTCCACAAAAATAGTCATAAAGCGTCAGAGCGATCATCGTTCCTTAGTGTACAAGTTGGGTTCCCATCGCTTGATGCTCAAACTCTTCTTCACATTACTTTGCTATTTGCTTTCTTACAGATATAAAACTTGAAATTTTATTTGAATGATCAGATAATAATAGAAAATGAAATTCCATATAATTGATTTTCTTTAGAAAATGTTGTTTCTTGAATGAACCAAATATGAAAATAGTTACCAGTATTTTTAATATAATGTATATTATATATATATAACTATATATATATATATATATACTATTATATATATATATATATAATATATATATATATATATATATATATAAGTATATTATATATAACATATATATATCAGAGGCGACCCTGGCTACTCGTGCTACTCGTGGCCAGCCACGAGTTGACATTATAGAAACGTATCTAAATTTGTAATGTCACACTGTTTCGATAATATTTTTCATATTTTTTTGCGAAAAGTTGGTCAAATAAATGACAATTATTTGCCATAATAAATTATAAAAGATAATGCAAATTGAAACGTTAAAAGAGGGAAGAATAGCCCGCTATCAAATAAGCTCTTTAACAACATTAAAAATAGGGACTAAATCCGTTGTCAATATTATGACGCGGAATATATTCACTGAAAATTTTTCGAAGATATTTTTTTCTTATAGATTCTCTGGTAGGGAATGATTCATTCAAATACTATTTCTAATAAATAATATTTTATAAACAAATATTTACCATAAAACACAGAAACATATTGTTTCAAAATATTGACTAAAATAATTTAAAACCATAGGAAGAATAAACATGATAATTTGAACATATTGATAGAGACTATATAGCGTGAGAAGTGTATCAATAGAAAACATGTTACATAGAAAAATATTATAATAGGGAATCAAAGTAAATATATATATATATATACTATAAGGTAATATATTATATATAATAAATAATATATATATAAATATATATACTATATATTTATATTTATCATATAATATATTATAATATCTATATATAGATACTATAAAAATACTATCATAACTATAATAATAGTAATATTATATATATATATACTATATTACTATATTATATATATATATATAAGGTACTATAACTATAATATAATATATAATATATATAATATATATATATATATAATTATTATATATAGTATATATAATATATATATATATATACATTTAACTAATATAGGGATATATCTAGGGAGGGTCACACTTCACATAAAGGACATATAATGGGGGGGTGTGAGGTATATACGGGGGGCGCTATACTGGTATATATACGCGGCAGGTACTATAATTGAACTAAACTGAGTATAGCATGAGTGAGAAATATATATACCTATAGGTAAGCGTTACTTAACGCCCACACGGACCGGGAGCCGGATCAGAAAAAAATTTTCACAGGTAGCTTCTATGATACATAACATAAATAGACTTTTTAGGGTCGAAATGAAAAAAAAATCTCATATAACTGAAAAACTACAATAGCTACAACGAAAAGGAATACATTTTTGGAATCCCTGTAAAAAAATTTAAGTAAGGAAAATGTAAAAAAAAAAATTTATTCGTTCAATAATTATAGCATATGTGGAGAAAGCCATTCTAAGAACCTTTTAAAACTTTACTCGTTAAAATTGAAATACGACCTTTCTGG
>JABUQX010052988.1:0-7500 GCA_015478945.1 Trachelipus rathkii
GGTCTACTCTAGGGTGTTCGTTAGTTTTAAATCATAAAACTACTTTATATATATATATATATATATATATATATATATATATATATATATATATATATATATATATATATCTCTATATATTTCTTCTATATTATATATAAATATATATATGTTATTATATATATATATATATATATTTCATATATATATATATATATATATAGCATATAGTTATATATATATATATATATATATATATATATATATATATATATATATATATATATATATATATATATATATATATATATAGTTATATATATATATATATATATATATATAAATATATATATATATATATTGTAATAACCCTACTATTGTAAAAAAACAAGTAATTCTTGTTTATTACGTAATAAATGTATTAACACATTTAATAACATCTTTCATTTTAAAAAAACGAGATTAAAAGTAGAAAATCTTACGTCTGGTAACCCCATCTTCTCATATTTCTTTCCCAGGGCAACAAAATCTTACTTAAAAGTGTAAAATAATATGGAAAAAGTTATTTTACTACAAATAAAACTAATTTCTTATTTATTAATTTTCACACTTTCTTATTAAAAACCTATTTCTAAAATTTATTGCAGATTATAGATATATCATTTGTTTTAGTGTAGCAGTTGCCGTTTTATTGTTACATGATGTCTGCTTTCGAAAGGCTGACCATATATATATATTTAATTATATATATATATATATATATATATATATATTATTAGCATATATATTATTATATATATATATATATATTATATTATATATTATATATTATTATATATACATTATATATTATTATTATTATTATTATATTATTATTATATATATTATATACATATATTATTATATATATACATATATTATTATATTATTATTATTATATATTATTATTATATTATATTATTATTATTATATTATTATTATTATTATTACATATTATTATTATTATTATTATATTATTATATATTATATAATATATATTATTATTATACATATATATATTATTATATTATTATATATATATATTATATTATATTACATATATTATTATATTATTATATATATTATTACATATATATTATTACATATTATTATTATTATTATTATTATTTATATTATTATTATTATGGATCTTAGGTCTTTTCCATTAGAGAAAATATATATATATATATATATATATATATATATATATTAACAGTATATATATACTATAATTGTTATATATATATATATATATATATATATATAAATATATATATATATATATATATATATATATATATATATATATATATATATATATATATATACAAACACCGCAAATGATTTAGTATAATTTTTATGTATAAACGAAAAATATTTATATTCCAGTGGAAATACAACGGGCATTCTTATTTGCTGCAAAAAGCTCTTGCCTAAAAAATATCTTAACTGAAGAGATTGCTATTCTTTCGGTAACCATATATTTGCAAAAATAATTGCTACAATAAATGAATTCTGACTTCTCTCCTCTCTCTCTCTCTCTCTCTCTCTCTCTCTTCTTCTTTGTATTTCTTTATATATATATATATATATATATATATATATATATATATATATATATATATATATATATATATATATATATATATATATATATATATATATATATATATATTATGCCCCCTCTGGTGGAAAACGTTTAAAGATAGTGCAGTACACTATAGGCAATAGACAGGAAATAAATTGTTATTCAAATTAAATGGTCAAAATACCCTAATACATGGTATTTAAATCTGTGAATGTCAAACGAAGTACGGAAAAAGAAATATGGAAGAATGTTGCAAACTTTGAGTTCATAAAAGAATGTGTATTATGGTTAAGTTCGGTATCAGAGATTTTTGATGGCGAAAGAATGAAACCATGTAGAAAGACTAGTCACAAGAGTTTTTATAAATAGGAGGAATATGTCTAAGGAGTATGGAAGAGCAGTGTATGCTTAAAAGTAATAGAAATAGTATAGAAAGAGTATTGGAGAGCTTGGCTGCAAGAAAAGTCAATAAATAGAGTTTTTATTGGTCGAAAATCAGTAGATTAATACAAGAATAGCCAGAAGAACATTTGATTTTGACCACCAAAGATAGATGAAGATTACAAAAGGGGATTAAAAAGGACCGAAACTGGCATTCAATTTGGGACTCTTTTAAGTGACAGAAACAAGAATATAGAAGATAAGATAAGGTTTGAGTTGTTTCTAAGATATTATGTTTGCGTGGAAATTCTGTTGCGAAAATAACCCAAATAATTTATTTGTGAGATGTTAAAATCAACAATGTATTCTTATTATACTTATAAGAAACACCACACTTGTTCCAAAGCCACATTTCAAAACAGTTTAAATTTACTTCTGAAGAGGTAGGTTGTTTTTTTAAATATAAAGAGAAACCCAAGGTCAGAAACTGCATAGAGTGTATATGAATATTGTCAAAGGGAGTTATATGAATGAAGTAATATATATATATACATATATATATGAAAATAGAAATATATATAATTATTATATTAAAAAATATATATATATATATATATATATATATATATATATATATATATATATATATATATATATATATATATATATATATATATAATATATATAATATATATAATATATAATATATATATATATATATATATATATATATATATATATATATATATATATATATATATATATATATATATATATATATATATATATATATATATATTATTTGTTTCTAACCCTATATAAACAGTATTCATTTTGACATACAATTTACAATGGAAACACCTCCACCCAAGCAAAACTTTTTACCGTTTCTAGATACATTAATCACGTGGGACCACACTACCAAACTTTCATACATTGTATACAGAAAACCAACATCTACACCAAACTACATACATTGGTACTTAGCACATACATACGACACAAAACTAGCCACCCTTTCCTCTCTGTACCTCCGTGCTTTCAAAATATGTTCCCCTACCACTTTAAAACATGAAACAGAACTCTTAAAAACAACGTTCAGAAATCTAAAATATCCCAATACAGTAATTACAACTGCATTTAAAAAAGCCAAATCAAAATTTTATTCACCAACACAAACACAAACTGCAATAAAAAAAAAACTTTCTACCCATACCACACATAAACATTAAACGCATTAAAAAATTTATACCTAAAAATGTCAGTTTAATTCCATCTAATAATATTATTTAAAAAAAAGTCCTTAGACCTCCAAAAACCCCCAATATAAATCCCCCATGTATATACAAAATACCGTGCACCAATTGCAACCTTAATTACATAGGTGAAACTACAGATTACAATAGACGGTTATACCACCACAATCACGACCTACACACAGACCATCAAAACTCTGCTCTCACTCAACACCGCCAAACAATTAACCACCAATTAAATCCCAACAACATCATGAACATTATAAAATACATAAACAACATTAATAAAGGGAAAATATCTGAAGCATTTTGTATACACAATATCCCTAATTGCAATCAATGCTCTGGAGACTACAAAATCGATGGTTTGCAGAATGTAATTATGCATACCTCACCTTTCTACAAAGAACTTTTGAACAACCAGGTAGAAGACTGAATTCACAGAATACCGAAAATTGTTTATCCGATTACTTGAAAAAGGCTCCAAAGGATGGGAGCGAAAGCTAGTATTGCTAAAGTATGGTGTAAATAATTTTTAACAGTTAATATTTGCTTTAATAAACTTAAATAAAGTGTAACTTCTCTCATAATTTGACAACATAGGGTTAGAAACAAATAATAAATATACAAAAAGCAAATTAAGCTTATATATCAAAACTATATATATATATATATATATATATATATATATATATATATATATATATATATATATATATATATATATATATATATATATATATATATATATATATACGATAAATGGCTCCTTAAGTTAGACATTATGTTTGCTAGAGTAATAATTTTTGATCTTTTATCGAGGTCATTTCGTTAAATCCGTTTTCAATAAGAACGTTTTGTAATTCCTCTTTAATCCTTTCTCGCTCCGTGCCTTCTTTCTTTCTTTCTTACCTTTCACGTCATTCTTTATTGTTGTCGCCATCGAATAAAGGTCAAAGAAATTTAGGTTATTTAAGAATTATTTTAGAAACATGATACACGGCATCTTTCAAGATTTACAGCATGTAATAAAAAATATCTTTCTATTAAAAATGGGCTTTAGGCAATTATTATTATTATTATTATTATTATTATTATTATTATTATTATTATTATTATTATATTATTATTATTATTATTATTATTATTATTATTATTATCATTATCATTATCATTATCATTATCATTATTATTATTATTATTATTATTATTATTATTATTATTATTATTATTATTATTATTATTATTATTATTATTATTATTATTATTATTATTATTATTATTATTATTATTATTATTATTATTATTATTATTATTATTATTATTATTATTATTATTATTTAGGTGTACCAATTAATCTTTTAAAGTGTATAGAAACTCTCTTCCCTTTCTTCATTCAACAAAAAAAATACTGAAAAGTTCACCTTTCAGTTTCAGTATAATTTATTTATTTTTTGTAACTTAGTGATGAATGTATTCTCATTTGCAAAAAAAAAAACAAGAAAAGTAAAATGAATTTTAATATTTGCAATTTCAAATTCTAGTTGGGATCTTGCAAAATAAAAATAACTTGAATTGACACACACTCACACAGAAACGATCGACATCTAATAAACTTAAAGCTGGAAAAGGATTCCTTAATTCTAAATTTCGGTGTAGAAAATCCGTGATCATTAGTTGGTTATCTGTAAACTTTAATAATAAATATGCAAATCTACATAAAATATATTGTGGTTACACATAAACAAGGAACGCAACCTTAAATATCATATATATATATATATATATATATATATATATATATATATGATATATATATATATATTATCTTATTATAAATATATATATATTATATCTATATATATATATAAATATATATATATATATATATATATATATATATTTATAATCTATTTTTATAGTATAGATATTATATTATATATTATATAATATTTAATATTTATTATTATATTATATTGTTATTTCTTCATGTTGATTAGGTCTTTGTTGCAGTTTGTTATAATATATTATATATATTATATATATATATATATATATTACCTCATCTGATGGGCAAATACCAAAGGCCTATCTAATTACATCAGTTTTTGGGAAGTTCCCGAGGCAGATGTAATTTAAAGCACGGCATGCTCCAATATGCGGCTTTTGAAAATGTGTATATCAAAGGTAGTTGGGAAAATAAATTAAGCCAGTGTGTTCGAGACTTTACCAGTTGAGTACATTTAAGATTGAGCATATCAGTTAAGTTTGGGGTCAGAGAATTGGATGGAAAGTGAATGAGACTTTGTAGAAAGTCGTGTCGTAGGGACCCTTATCAAAGGAAGAGGTATGCGATTGAAGGCTTCAGAAAAGCAGTGTCCGTTGTAATAGCGATAAAATAATGAGAGTGACGCAACAATTCAACGGCTAGAAAGAGACTGATGAGCGTTTGTGAGGGCAGAACAGTTAATAAGACGATAAACCTTAGACTCTACTTTTTAAAGAAGAGCTGTGTGAGTGGAACCACCTCACATGTGTGAGGCATACTCCATACAGGAACGATTGATACCCCTTTAGAGATCAAGCAAATGGGGTAGCGTGAAGAAATTCTGAAGGAGCCTCAGAACACCCAACCTCTTAGAAGCTTGTTTAGAAAGAGAAGTAATGTGATCCTTCCAATTAGGTCACAAGTAAAAGAAACACCAATAATATTAAAGATAGACAATAGTTTGTGTTGTGTGTTTTCGAAGATATTATAGTTGTGTTGAAGATTATGTCGAATAAGAAGATGTAGGAACTGAGCTTTTGAGACATTTAAAAGACTTTGTTCTCAATGACTCTATTAGAAATTGAAGAAAAATCAGAAGTTTGTCACACCAAGGCAACCCTCCTAGCATGAGCTCATTGTTATTGGGAAGGACGTTTATCAAAATGAAGGGAGTAATGAAAGGTGAAGTCGTCGGCATAGGTGTGGATGGATGATTAAGTAACAGAGAGGTCATTAGTGAAAAGTAGCAGGAGAGGTGGAGTATAACAGAACCCTGAGGAACACCACTATTTATAGATATAAAGGATGAACGGTGGACGTCTACAACAGATGCTTAAATATCAAAATCGGAGTACGATGAAGTACGATCGGAAAGGAAATCAGAGAGAAGAATAGATACCGAAAGAGGGAAGTTTAAAAATCAGAACTTTGTGCCAGACTCTATTGAAGGCTTTCGATATGTTTAGAGCAGCAGCAAAAAATTCATCGAAATATCAAAGGGAGAGGAGGACTAAGAATCAAAAAGAAGAGAAAGATTACCATTTGCGTGCTCATTACGAAAGTAATACGGGCGATTGTAGGTAAGATTAGAAGAATTGAGATGTTTCCAAATCTTCCAAATCGATAGGACGATAGTTGGAGGATTGAGAGGGGGATCTCCTTTTTTCGGAAGAAGCTGAATGTGTGCACGTTTCCAGCAAGAAGGGAAGGTCGAAGTAGAAAAAAAAGAGTGAAGGCAGGATGCAAGCTCGGATGCACACGTTTTGAGAACTAAAGGAGGAATACCATTAGGACTGTACACCTTCTTACTGTTAAGTTCATAGAGAGCAAAAATAAGATCATTAGAAGAAATTCCAATATTAATCATAAGTGAGTTGGAGGAAGGTGGAGAAGGAAGAATAACTCTAGAATCTTCTGAGGTGGAATTAGAAGCAAAGGTTTGAGCGTTGGGTTTAGCAATAGCGAAATGTAAAACAGCAATTGCGCAGTCGGAAGATACTAGAGGGAAAATGAAAAAATCTAAATTAGTTAAAATCTGTGCGAAATGCCAGAAAGGTCGTTAGGAAAAGAAACCAGTAAGTTAATTGCATTTTCTGCAGAGAAAAGAGTTTTTAGTATCACGGAGAATAGATTTTTCACGATTCCAAGATACAATATAAGTTGAGTAGATTTCCGGAGTTTGTTGAAGTTTAAACCTAGGTTTGTTAGGCTTAGTTGAAGAGAAAAAATAGGGAATGTACGGCTCCTTAGTTCATACCAAAGATAATCACTTCGGTAATGTACTCGGAGTACTCCGAAAAAACCCTCCACGGAAGCAGTATTCATTCCATAGGAAATCAAAGATGTAAGACAGCAAGTCCTAACAGTTAACCGTACCGAAGTGCAAAACCTTTTGCTAGCCGTTGCCTGGGATCTTTTCTGCTTAAACTAGAAGAGATGGAGCAGGATACAGAGATAAGAAAGTGATCGGAGGAGCCAAGAGGAGGAAG
>JABUQX010052988.1:10000-12500 GCA_015478945.1 Trachelipus rathkii
CTTTATTTTCAGTCAATGTTGATGAAATAAAAAGCAAATTGTAGCTTTTTCTGACGTTTAAAACGTCGTTGTTGGATGTTTTTCTGTGCCTATAATAATTAATCATTTCTTTTGTATTTTTATTTTTCGAAAACCTGTTTTTGACATTTATCAATTCACGTCCTCGAATTTTTTCGAAATGACTTCAAACTTGAAATATACAAAGATGAGTCTGTTATCTAGAGAATGCATGTCATTAATTATTGATTTTTTGTCCCAATTCCAAGTAAAGGTTCAATTTCTACCCCTACCTTTTTGGTTTTAAAGCTGAAAAATTGCAATAAGCTTTTTTTTTCTGGTCATGCGACCAGAATGAAATTTTCATAGCATATGTAGTCGTGAGAGATACACATTTTTTATTTAAATTATTTTTTTTTAAATTATTTTTTAATTTATTTTTTTCAACATTTTTTGGGGGGAAATTTAAATTTTTTTTTTTTTTTTGAATAAGCAAAAAAATTATCCAAATTATGAAGGTTTATCTTCCCAGACTATATACGCTTGGAAAATTTGATGTTGATCGGATGAGTAGGAAAAAATAAAATATCTCAATATTTCACTTTTTCAAAAAAAAAATTTCTTTTTTTTTTATTTTAAAAAGTGAAATATTGAAATATTTTATTTTTACCTACTCATCCGATCAACATCAAATTTTTAGAGCGTATAAAGTCGGGAAGGATACATCCTTTTTTATTTACATAATTTTTGTATACTCATAACCCTATTTTTTTCCTAAATTTCAGCCCAATTTTTTTTTTTTTAAATTTATTCCAAGGACAATTCCAAAACTACTGCATTTACAAAAAAATGATCTAACTAAAAAATGTATATCTTCCCCGACTACATGTGCCCTGAAAATTCCATCCTGATTGGAATACCAGAAAACAATATTATCGCAATTTTTCAGTTTAAAATTCCAAAAAAGCAGGGTTTAAATTTCGACTATTGCTATGATTTTGGGTCAAAAATCAATATTTCATGCTATGCATTCTCTAGGTAACAGACCCATCTTTGTATATTTGAAGTTTGAAGTTATTTCGAAAAAAAATGTAGGACTTGAAGTGAAAAATGTCAAAAACATAGGTTTTCAAAAAATGAAAGTAAAAAAAGAATGACAACAGACACAGAAAAACGTCCAAAAACGACATCAGAAAAAGCTGCGGTTTGCTTTTTATTTGGTCATAATTGGCTGAAAATTAAGGAAATTATGGCCATTTTCAGCTTGGGGCAAAAACTGAACCAACCCGGAGCAAAAATCCTTGGCTCCCTTTCTGAAGTAGATATGAAATGAGATTCACATGAACGACGGCAGCGCTGGCAAAACTACGTTTGGACATACACATATGTACACGGCAACTGGCGTACAGGATCGTCCTGTGGACTCTGAAGGTGTTAAATAAGTAACATAACTTGCCTAATATGAAAGGATTAAATTATATAATAACTAGGAAATTTAGTCTAATTCTAATTAATTTATCCTATCTAGGAAACTTACTGAAAGAAAATCCCCAGTAAAAAATTAATACGATTGCTAAAATATATGAAAACAAAATACTAGAGTGTTTTATATAAGGAACAAGATAATTAATACGTAGAAGCTAAAATACTAGCTGTAAATCTTATTAAAGAGGGTGAACAAAAATTCCATTTAAATTATATACCCATCTCTGAGATAAAAGTTAGCCATGAATAGAAATCGTTAAACAAAACGAGAAAACTATTATAGTAGCGATACGTTTTTAACAAAAAATTAGTTGCAGGGGTTAGACCACTCCGATAGGGTCGCCTAATTTTTTCCAAAGGAAAGTAAAAATATTTCTTATTGCAAGATCATTTTCTTTTTATTTTTAGATTTTTAAACTGTCTCGATTATTCTGCAGCTTTCCTCAATGTTAATTCAGAAGATTTCCACGGCATTTGAGCCATACAATATAAAGTTTTCACAAGAAAAAATTACCCAAGAAAAAGTGGCAAAGGAACTAATTAAGAATCGATACACATGAAAGAAGAACCGAGAAGAAAAACTAATTCATTCTACTTTTTAATAGTTGTTTCTCACAGAAATGTATGGAAGTAAGTTCCTCACTCCAACAGTAAATAAACAATAAAATTTACATTCTCCCTTATTAATTAAAAGCGTAACACCTTATATATAGAAGAATATATATATATATATATATATATATATATATATATATATATATATATATATATATATATATATATAGGTATATATATATATATATATATATTACTTCCATATATATTATTATTATTATTATTGTAAATATCATTAAAATAGTATAAGCTATTATTATGAATGGTTACATTGGTTCTGTAACTTATATGATATTATTGTTATTATATATATATATATTATTATTATATATATATATACATATTATTATTATATTATTATATATTATTATATATACATATATTATATTATATTATTCTTAGT
>JABUQX010052988.1:17500-32500 GCA_015478945.1 Trachelipus rathkii
CCTTGATGCTACAGGGGGGCTTGGTTATGGTTCCAGAACCTTGTTTTCAAAATGTTTGGGATGGGGTTATTCTATGGTCAAGGGAAAAGTTTGAAAATTATCCCCACCAAACCAGCGTCACTTTTGGGGAATTGAAAAAATAATCCGCTTGCTGAATATACCAGCAATAAAAAGGAAAGTATACCCCTTATTTAAGAGGAGGTTGAAACCCCCTAAGATTATTTAATTTCACTCCAAGGATTATCGAGGGTATTCATATCCCCTGAACCATTGGTGAAACCGGGGAAAAATTTACCACAAGAGGGAAAGTAATAATGGGAATTGAGCATATTGAAGCCACTTTCAGGAATTAAAAAAGGTCCACCCCTTATAAAAATTTTCACGGGGCCTTTCGGATTAGGGTAATCAGGTTATACCATTGAAATGGGGGGGAAACTGGCCTTTCACGGGAAGATATAATTTATATTATATATATATATACTATAGATTTATTTTGTATCTGATTTAATAGAAATATTATGTATATATATTATAACATATATATATATATATATAATATTATACTATAAAGAAATAATATATAATACTACTATATTATATATTTATATAATTTTATTTTATTTTATTACATATTAGTTTATATAATAATATATCCTGAGATATATATATATATAGTATATATATATACTATTATTATTTTTTCTATTTGGGGCATGGAAATTATATAAAACTTATAATATATATTAATAAGTAGTAAATTAGGGCCAAAATATTTAATATTATTTATAATACTTTAGTATTGACATATTTTAGGTTAATATTAATATTATATATATTTATATTTAGTAGGTAGATATTTATATAAGTAATGGTGGGGGTATAGGTGAGGGGGGTATGGATATATATACTAAAAAGAGTGATTTTTATAATTATTATATAATTATTTTATTCATTATTAGGGTAGTAATATATAATTATTTATATAATATACACTAAAAACATTAAAAAAATCGAAAATATATTAGGTAATATAATTTTAATATATAATATATAATATATATAATTACGTATTTATGATTGGGTACCTATATATATGATATTATTTATTATTTATAACTTGCGTTATCGATGCTTTATTTTTTCTAAGCTTATATCATATATATATATGGGTAATTAATATAATATGATAATATGTTCATTTATATATTTCTAATATATTCATTTTCTTTCTTCTACTATCTTTTAATTCTCACCCAAGAACTGGTTTGGTAAGTGAAAGCTACATGCATCGCAAAAAAGAAAAAGCAGTAGAACGGAATATGAACGGAGAAGAGTTCGAAGAGAGCCACACGCCAGCCTTACACGACCCCCTCTCGTACCATTTTAATATAGTTAAGAAGCTGACGTCCTGCAAGATAGGAAGAGAAAGTCCCACTGCTAGTAGCTTCACTGTGTGACTCTCTCGCGAGCGACTCCCCACATTACTAACTTAAATGTCATATGTAATGGTTCACCCTTGAGCCCGTGGTTCCACAACCTACTACCACACAAAACCCCGCCATTCTCTTCTTCCATACTTAATGCACCTTATTCTACGGCCTCTCCTCTCGACCAAACTCACAGTTATCTCTTCATTTCTAGACTGATTGATTTAAAGTTCTCAATCCACGTTTTCTGGGGTGTCTACCACCGTGTTCGGTTTCTCGCCTGCTACCATTAGGATGTTGTAGCTCCCAAGTATTGAAAGGAATCATCATTCATACTCTTTTCTCACCCTTTTGCAACTTTCATTGGATCTCATTAAACCAGTCTCAAAAATTGGAGGTGACTGATTCATATTACATTCATGTGGTTTACCCTTTCTTCACCACCACACAGCTCTCTAATACGTTCATTCCTCATATTTATCAGATTTCTTCTCACACCTAACACGGCCCTAAGATAGTCCATCTGAACACATGAAACTTTAGATCTATACTTCTTAATTCCAGACCATAGTCTCAACTAACTATAAACGTCGAATTACACATTTTGGAAAGGAATATAATCATATCCATTTACCAATAGATGGCAAGGACATATAATGGTCGCACTGCAAAACTTAGTCCCATTATACATTCACCAACGATTTAATTGCACCAGCCACGCTCCTGCCATCAACAACTTTCCTACTACCCACTCTGCAATCATTCTGTCCTGTCATCCAAAGGGCAAGGAATATAACACCTAAATATTTAATTAAAACTCGGACACTATGTTCCACTGGATCTCACCTATCTAACATAATATCACCACTGGATGTACTTGTGCTCACTCACAACTTTGAAAAGTCACCTTATTTACATCTTATCTACGTTTTACTTTTCAAAACCCCTCCTTTACACAATCTGCAAATCTCTCTACAAAATCCTCTCAAACTTTCGCCGATTCTCAGCGCTCTCGCCACTACATAAACTTATTATCTATAACCACGGAGTGATTGGTATAGTAGGGTCCGTCCATCTCTTTCTATACCATTCTCGCATTACATGGATTAACACCATTTCCTTGCCACCCCTATCTCATAATTCTTTCATAACCCCTATCCATATACAAATTAAATAACAAAGAAACCTGAACACAACACAGTTCCCTCACTCTGTTAAAAAGCTGATTTTAATTACGTATAAAAGCCAATCACTTTTGACGAGCCAAAGGAAAATATCTTACCACGCGCTCAGGCATCTTACAATATTACATACTTTTGATTCCAAATCGAACCCTAACACCCAACACCCATCACCATATATCTCTTACACCTGCCATAGAGCTTCACCTATATTCCAACCCTATTCATATCGCCTTGTTAGCACACACTCCATAAAAACCTAAATCTGAATCACCTAATTCATTCTTTTTTCTCCCCTGTCATTTTCACAATTATCTTGCACTTCTCAATTGTACCACAGATATGACTCCTACCACTTTTCTTCTACCCACTCACTAAACGCACCTGTTTTTCACCAATCAGTCCTTCAAGGTCACCTTCGCAACGCGCACTGCTGTGTTCGAACCAACAAACATACCTAGCATTATTACCTTCCTATCGAAGACGACGGATAACTTTATATCTGTTTAGTATTCATATATTTAAGTAAGGTAGCTACCATATTATATATAATATAGATAATTATATTAATATATAATATATATATATATAATACGTGATATACGCAAACATCGGATTTTTAAAATCTAATTATTCAAGAAATTATGTGTGAAACATTAATATATTACTCACTTATTATATTTTATGGAATCATTTATTAAATAAAAATTATTATAATATATTATTTGAATATTTAGTAATTAGAATTTATTATCTTCCATATAATATAATTAATAGCAACTAGCTTTATTTATTTAAAGATAATATATTAATTAATATTATTTATATATTAATAAATATAATATTTATTAGATATATATATAGTATAAAAGGGTTCATGTATTACTATATATAGGTTATAGTTATATAAAATAATTATTAACTAATAATATTACTATACTATTTACTCCACTGTATTATTTTATTATATATAGTAACTCCATATTATCTATTATATATAATATTAATTATCCATATATAATATATACACGATGAATTGATTTGATTATTAGTTATATTATTATTAGTTAAAATTAATTATAATATAACTATTATAATTTATTTGTTATATATATGTTATTTTATATTATATTCATTATTATTATATTGTTTTTATATATTATATTAATATTTATACGATAATATAATGATGTTTTAATATATGATAATATAAAACTTAGTGTATTATTAATAACATAATTTAAAATTTAAATGATATTTTTTACTGAGTAACTCTTAATAACAATAATATATTAATATAAATAAAAGAATATATATATATTTAATAATATATTAAGATGTAACCTTATAATCAGTACATAAGGTTGTCGCTGTTACTGTCATTTTAATATTAGGATATTATTTTTTATTTATAGTTTTTATCTGATTTATTAGTTATATATATTATTAAATATATAGTATTATATAAATGCTTTTTATAATAAAACATTTGGTATAAAAAACCGGCCGATATATTATATACTATTCCCTATCTTTTATATTAAATAATATATAAATATAATTACGGTAGTATTTATTTAATTAATATATATATATATAAAATAATATAGGTTTATTTATATATATTTATATACATCTAACCTTTCGCTCGCTTCCTTCCCAGAAGAGCATACTATTTCATTTTATGTGTCCCTGTCCATTCATCCTCCTTCTTAACTGTCATTTTACCTCTTGATATCTATTTTCCATACGTATTGCACTCTTTTTTTAATTTTATTTATTAATTAATATTATTTATTAATCTATTATGCATCTATCAATTTAAATTAATTTAATGATTAAATATAGATTGTTTTAATTATTCAAAACTCATGAAAATAAAGTTTAGCCATTATCTATGTGATTTATTATTACTATTTTTTAATATTACTTATTTAAAAAACATTATCATTTTTAATTTATTATTCTAATCATTATTAATTAATATCTTCACTTATTTTTATTAAATATTTTATTTATTATTATTATATAATATTTACATTTTATATTATTATTTAATAATACTATATATAGTTAATATCTAGTGCTCGTTAGACATCAGAATTAGAGCAGAAACCTCTCAAATTTAGACAACATTAATTATCACGGTAAATTTTCTAATGCAGTTATCTGATGGAAGATTAGTTTTACTCTCCAGAAACACATATTGGACTAATTGTCAGGAAATATTAGGACAAAAAGAAAAAAACAACTATCAATAATGATACTCAGTATTCTTACAAGTGATCTGAGTTATCTCACATTCATTTAGACTTGAACCAAATAATACATGAATGTTAGCTTCTTGAGTGATGTAGATGAGGTAAGTGTTTATATGAGGTTTTTATTCTATTATCTATTAAAGGAATAGAATCCTTCACCTCATCTGAACCGATTACTCTAATGTTTAAACCACAATAACTATTGTCATGCTAGCATGACTTATTATAAAATGAATCTAAACAT
This sequence comes from Trachelipus rathkii, assembly GCA_015478945.1. Taxonomy (NCBI): domain Eukaryota; kingdom Metazoa; phylum Arthropoda; class Malacostraca; order Isopoda; family Trachelipodidae; genus Trachelipus; species Trachelipus rathkii. Next base: position 22,614 of record JABUQX010052988.1, read on the forward strand.
CACCTACCATGTTTATGGGTAAATGAATCCTAATGTACTTAATTCGAATGGTTAGAACAGATTTCTGGATGTTTTGACTTGATTTTTAATCAAACAATCTTTGAGAAAAAACGTCACTGCTTATATACAAACTCCTAGACAAAATGGATTTGTAATCTGGACCGAAAGATGTTGTGCATAGTTTTCCACCATAGTGACGTGACAATAAAAAATAAATTATCTCAGATCTCATACCGCTTTGTTCTTAAAACAAGTCAGTCTCAAGAGATCATTTGTAATCTGTATTGAAAAAATTCTCATTCTCATATATCACTACTTTCTATTTAAATCCATTTTAAATCTGAGGAGATTGTTCACGTCTGATTTTCATTGGAAATTGCATTTTTATTTATTAAATATAATGGTATACATATAAAGCAGATCATATTTGAGACAACCACAATAAGTTTCTCATATAGTCATTTCTTTCCTGATTTTATTTATTCTTGAATGTAATCTTTGCGCAAACTCCTGCTAAAGTAAGTGTTATTTCAATCTCTTACAGCACATACCATTTCTAATCTAAATATCAACACCGGTACAACCTTGATGTTAATTCCCACTCACAATTTGTCCTTTTTCTTTTACCGAAAGTTCCAACATTGGATGTATTACGCGCTGATCTCTTAACTTGAATTGAATTTGTTTAGGTTAAAAGCCATAACGAGTCTTTACGAATAAAATAAATACATCGTGCGGCCGCTTAGATATTAGAAATGCTTCATTCCACTGGCGACTGAAGCTGACCCTCATCGAACAAGGAGTCGATAGTATATGGATTTAAAAGTTAAATACCAGTTTCCCTCATGTGTGGCAAAAAGGATAGGTGAATGATATGTTTAGTCTTTAGATTTCGAAGAAGGTCACATTCTAAAACCTTCTGATCACCCTGATGTAGTTATAGTTATATTTGGTTTATTATGACTTAAAAGGATCATCAATTGAATCGCAGAATTTCAGTGTCTTATTCTCTAATGTATATCCTAAATCACTAAAATTCCAGAGAGCTCTAGTCCTTCTCTTCAAAAACTTGAGATCAGCTGAATAATACTATCCTTAAAGTGTGAGGTTGACAACGGAGTAAATTGTGTTGAGCATCAAACAGTAAATAAAATTTTCCTGTTACAGCCGTCCCGCATTGGTTTATTGGATTTTAGAGTATAATCAGGTGTTAAATTTTGTTGATTTGTTAGAAGAAATATTCAATAATAAGCAGATTTTTGTGTATTTTATGTTTCTTTGTTGTCTTTTTTTTTTTTTTTTTTTTTTTATAAATACAAATTGAGAACCCGTTTTCCTGTCAAAAAACATTATGGGTATATAGATCCCGAAGTGCCATGATGCAAAGGCGTTTAGGGAAGGTGGGCCCATTATAACTTCATACCTCGCTATTATGCGATGTTAATCTGACTTGTCTAAATATATCAGCTGAGTCCTTATACCAATAAGCAACGTTCATGTCTATTTGCTATTTACATATTTACAACCTAAGCCATTTGATTATTGTTTTCTTTCCTCTAATTATTTTGTCCTTCCTCTTTTAGAAATTATTTAACGTAGCGCAGCAACTCCCACTTCCTATTCTCTATTAAGAAATCTTAGATCGAAATTACATCATAACTATTTTTTGAGTTTAACGTTATTCAGACGACCTACCGTTAGTTTGCTGAGATGAGCGTAACAGATAATAAGTCAGAGATAAGGACTTGAAATGAATTGAATATTAGTATAAGAAGAATAAAAAAATTAATGTTTTATGTAAAATAGTAATTGCAGTGTAAGATACGTAATTAATACTGACACAATAATATTAAAACAAATTATCAAGACATAAGAGTGATCTCTAAGAGACCAAAGTAATAGTAGTTGGGCAAGCATTAAAAAAAGTTATAAATAAGAGAATGGTTCATCGCGATTTTGAATTGAATTGCCGGGAAATCAGCGGCACGCCCCCCGAAAACTAGGATAATGACGGGTTTATTTTCTTAGAGTAGATTACAAGCTGCTGATTTAAGAACCAAAATATAGAGTCAAGATGCAGCTTTTTTGACCCCCTAAAAACGACGATCAAGGTGCCTTATTCGTGGTCCATTTGAATATTGCTTTGTGATGTATGTTCACTTGATAAGAAAGCAATGTTCTTGAACATTTTTTATTGAGGAGGGGGGGCGATCACCTGTCTACAGTTTTTGTCTAAATACACTGCAGGAAAATTTTATATTCATAACATAAGTTTGGTTTATATCTAAAACTTTATATAACGCACGAATTGTTGAATATCTAGGATACTCAAAAGTCCGAGCAATATTCATATTTACAATCACAAATGAAAATCTCAGAGTGCTAAATGAAAAAACTGAGATTATTCTTCAAATTCAACATTCAAGAGTTATATTCAATTTTCAAGAGTTATTCAATAATTATTGAATTTGTGGAAACTTTTAATTATAAGTTGTTTTACCTGCAATCATTTTTACCTCGTGGGCTCACGAGTAATTTTTTTTACTTAAAGACAAAGTGGTTAAGTAGTCTTTAATAATATAAATATATTTATTTCAAGTAATTACACAGAAAACAAAACCCCTTTAAATACCATAAGTGTATTATATACTCCTCCCTCCAATCTTGAGAGATGCTGTTTAAAAACATTATCTATGAATAATCTGTTTACTGGGGGCTTTAAAAGGGTAGTGATAGAAAGTAATATCAATTTTCACTATTCTGCCGAATAACATTATAATATTTACAAAAAGTGAAATAATTAGCAGAATGAGATGAGTTCGGAACTCGAATATCTGATCTGATGATTTTCTTTAATATGGATAGAGGAGGACAATCTATTTATTTATTTGACTAAAGACCCCATACTTTGGTTTATCACTGTATAGATTTCAGAACATTTTGTAATATTACTGCGGTTTTTTTTTTTTTTTTTTTTTTATTTAATAATAAATTTTTGCAACTGACCCAAAGAGCATAGAGTGTGTGGGCGGAATAATTCAAAAAATAATTATTTTAAAATAAAAAGTAATAATGAGGACTCAAATGAACTCGTCAATTGTTATATTTGCTCTGAAAAGATGGGTTTTCTAATTGTTTGTGTGGGTGGGAAATGACAAGAAAAAAATATTATCGCAAATTTATTAATTTATGAAAGCAATTAAAATTTTATGACAAAATGTAAGTATTACTCAGATTTTTGGTGTTAGATATGATAAGAACTTATTAGGAAAGTATTACCTTTCTTTTTTTTGAAAGCGTAAAAAAGCTTCTTTCATATTCTATAAAAAAGTATCATATTGATTTTGTTTGTCTCAATCCTTTTTTACTTATCTTTCTGATTGTATTACTTTTTACTTTGTTCTCGTTATATGTAAACACCCAAATCTCATAGTTCTCCTTATCTTCGGTAGTCCGTTCTTGTTGTTCTATTTATTCATTTTTACCCATCTAATCTTATCATCACCAATATGTTTGTTTTTCTTGAGTGTACTGCTTGACTTAATGGTGTGTGTGAACTTCTTTACACTACGGGAATTATAACCCTATATCTTTAGAAAGCTACTAACTAACAAGAGGACACTTATCTACAAGATAGTCATTCGAGGGCTATACCATCTTTCTGAAAAGATATGAGTATATAGTAATTAATATAATATGCTTATAATAATGATAGGTATGAGGGTAATATATATGCATATTAATAATATATATATTATTATATTAGGCCGGGTGACCTTGATAGTAGGTATGAGCATAGGGCACAGGTAGCACTACTTACCTCATATCATAGACTAGTACGGCTCATCCAGGGTAGGTGAGGCTCTGAGGTAGTACAGGTATGAGTTATATTATTATACGTGAGCTCAGGGTGAGATAAATATATATAATAATATATTTTTTAATAAGTGACTAGATAGGGGGCCATTAGTGCTATAGGCGCCCAGTCGCGTAGGGGTATAGAGCTAAGTAGATATGAGTATATAGTATAGCTGAGTTATGATAGGAGTAGTAGAGTGATGAGGGTAGTGGGTAGCTACTAGGTTGGCGGGGGTCGTTGTATGAGTTACCGGGGCATAACCACCTTTTGGGCGGGGATTGGGCTGGGTCTTTGCGGCCGGAGAGGGGGGCTACACCGTAGTACTTTATTTTATATGGAGGTTAGTGACCCTGTTTATGTTATTAGTGATATATAGGTGAGGGCTTTATATATGGGGATCTAGGAGGGTATATATGAGGTGAGTGATGGATAATAATACTAATATATATAAAAATATAGATATATCGTCGTTTGGTCATCTGATACGACTAGTTGCTATGCTTTTCAATTCATTAGAGTGGGGTGCTCAGATTGTCGTGTCTTTTTTAGAATTTCTCCTTAAAAAGGCTGGCCACAGGTGGTTCAATAGTCACTATCTAGTAAGTGTAACCGTACGTCAAGGAGTTACGCCTATATATTGGTGTTCTACCGCTTAATGTATTCTCTCAAGCGATAATAGGGGAGTGAGTCGATTGGTGGGTAAGTACATTTTTATTTACAATGGTGCTCTCCATGAGATGCTATCCTACTAAGTGAGGTATTTACCCCGTCCCCTGGGGAATTTTACTACGACAACTATCTAGTGCGATACATAAATCGACACTGCTGAAAAATACAGAAGAGGGAAGAGGATTCAACAGAAAAGTGACAGGAAAGAAGAAAGCACCACAGCGAACAAGCCTGGAGTTGCTAATGTCTACATAAAACTCGTGTGCAGACGCTGGCCCCCCTTGTGCTACGATGTCGTCTTAAAGGTGGTGGGACGTGAGTGGTCAGCTCCCTTTTATATATATTACTTACAGCCTATTTAAAAAGAAATTCGAATACACCATTATAGCACTAAGCCCATTAGCAGCTTTATTTATTGGATTCACTACCACAAATTAAATATTTTTTTGTCATTGACAGAGGAATCCCAAAAGCGTCTAATATAATTCACTACTCGACGATGATTTTGCCATATCAATGAAAACGATTGTTTCAGTCAATTTCGGTACGATAAGAACAAATTTGGCCTTAGAAATGAGCTATCACGTACCATTTTTGAGAAAATTAAAAATTTAAAAAAAAAAAATATTCTTATATATATATATATATATATATATATATATATATATATATATATATATATATATATATATATATATATATATATATATATATATATATTATATATATATATATATATATTGTCAGACAGACTACAAAAATATATTGTTGAATCACCAGTTCAGACTACCGTGCTATCAGTCCGTTGCAAGGGTTCGCTTTCAAGGAGGGGACCAAAGAAAGTGAAGTTTTTGTCAATATAATATACAATAAATCCAAATATATAAATATTTCCCCCTTTCCTAACTAGCTACCTATACAAATATATACCAAGAAATCCAAACAAAATTTACATTCATTAAATGAATACACGTTAATCAAATATTAAATGAATACACATGAATCAGTTACCAATATTTGTTACATAAAAGTAATTGACAGCAATTCATAGACCAACGTAGCTTGTGTATTAGTGACTGATCCGTGTTGATCATCAACTGCTGAACCCACAGGATTGTGTAGGCTTTCGAAAAAAATGCTTAGGTGACCCGTCACCACGATGAAACCGAGTCAGACAGTTTCCAATTTACTCCTCTGACTAAAAATGGGACTAGAGTTGCGGTGCTCCAAAGCACACCCTTTTTATGAAGATACATGTGGTTGCTATGAGTGCTCCAGAGGCACTCTAATATCCCAGTAGACAGCAACCCCACTAGCTCTGTCAAAGGCCGTCCAAATAAACGGGCCGACCGTTCTTTCGTTAAAGCACCGCACCGGCACTTTCACCGATTGATAGATTCGCTGTTATGTCCCACAAGGACATCTCGTCAATCTTCCGGATCCCACCCCCAAATTAAGCTACATGATCTCAAACCACTTACTCCAGTTGAGTTCAAAAATTGCAATGTTGGAGCTCCACATCAATACTACGGGAGTCTCTTCGCTGGTACCTTTAGACAAAATGATCCCATTTTAAATTTTGGTAATAGATATTGTTTTAAAATTTTCATCGTTTGTTTGGAACATACCAAAGTATTATTTGTTAATTTGAAAGCTGTAGATATAGTAATAAAATTACACAATTTAAAATTTAATTTTTTATATATTTTTTTTGCATTCGAGGCTCTATCTTGAAAAAAAAAAAACTTACATCAGGTATATTTGACCTAAACAAAGATTATTAGTTTACCTCGTCTCATTAAAAGCCGATTAAAATTTCCTGTAGTGATGGTACATTTAACTGTTTTGAAAAATGTGTCCAAATTGTAAAAAAATTTCAATTTTCGTTACATTGAGCACGTTGGGGAACATTTATTTTTCTAAATAGATTTATTTACATTATATTAAAATTTCAGAGCAATCGGGCAGAGGGTATGGGGCGAGTATCGAAATTGGTGTATGACATGCACAATTGCCCAAATTTTGGGTATACAGAGAAATGCCCTAAATAAAAGATGCGTAACTCGCTGTATTATATTTACCCTGAAAATTTAATAAAAATAGGAAAATAGTTTTTTTTTTCTTTTGCCCAAAAATTTTTCCCAGCCATAAAATTAATAAAATTAATATGGGGGGGGTCCAATATTTGGTTCAGGCTAAGCCCAATTTTCACCCCCCCCCTTAAAATGAACATAAAATTCTTAATTTTCAGCCTAAGCACAAAAATTTCAATGTTTTTGCAATTTTTTTATTACATCTAAGATAGGCCTTTGCATTTGGCAATTGTTTGTAAATCTATATTATTTGGGACCATTTTTTTCCGCCACTTCCATTTTCCCTTCCATTTTAGCATCATCAAGTTTTTGGACAAGGATGGCATCAATTAGGCTTACGTCCATAACTCTACCTTCATAGGCTATAAGATCTTTTTTATCCCAATTAGAACGGTCTAATTCAGCGAATACCAATTTCATAACCGGCATCTCTTCAGGCAGCTTTCTACTTCTTCGGCTGTAACATCGGCATATTTAAAAAAACATTTGTAAATCGTGCTCTTTATATCTAACTTTTTTCTTTGAAAATTTTTAAGAGTTCTAAAAATATAAATTGAAGATCTTTCAGGTATTGTTAATTGGTTTTTGTCTCGAATGTTGCGTGTGGAGATACATCCCACTTTGGGGAATAACTGGCAACTGGAAATTGCAATGAGAAATTCTTTTTTAAGATTATTATATTTGTCTCCTTTATTTAACTGTCTAGAATACGCTTTAGTTGCGTAAAGCGGCGCTCTCTTTTCAAATCCTTTCTTTCGCAACTTGCATCTCAACAATGTATCTGCTACCGTTTGTGTCTTTGCACAGAATATCAAAGATGCTCTGTTTATTTCGTGCTATTTCGGGATCCATGATTGTTGGCCTATCTTCAATATTTTGAATACTGTCTGTAAAATCTACTAAAATATGATTTAAAAAGTGAACGAGACTAATTTTATTTATTTCTGAACCAAATATCTTAAAAACCAAATCCACTTTCGGATCCAGGTACTTTGAATCATATAGAGTTTTGGCCTGGGGTCCTCTCCCAGACGATCGGTCATGGAAATATCTTCTCTTTTGCCCATATCTAGAATGGGAATAAAACATTAATAATTATACACTATTTAAATTAACTTCCGAATAAAATTTAGAATATAGGATTGTCGAGTGGCGGTAAAATGAGACATTCTATTGTTACACAAGAAAAATCAAATGCCTGGCAAAGGTGGTAGTATAGTAAATTTGGTAATAGTAACACAGAGGGGTTTCATCCCCGATTGGAAAAATAGGCGGGACCGAAGTCGACGGACAGGTAATACTAGCTGTCCATCTTTGAGCCAAAATTTTTTTTTTTTTGCCGTAAATCGATATTTTTGGATTGCCATTGGTTAGATTACGTTAGTTTATCTTAGGACCCACCCACCACTCCCACTACCCACATGTTATTTGTGGATATATTTGAGCGCCTTCTTTTTCTTTCTTCGTTGAATATACAAACACAACAATGGAAGCACTGAATCTCGTAATGAATTAATATACATCAACGACAAACAGTGCTTCTATCATGTTTTTTTTTTCTTGTATTACAAAAAGATTCTAATTGGAATCCAAAGTTAATACTATTCGGGCAAAATAATTTTGGAATTACTTTTCAAAGAATAAAAGTAATCATCCATAACACCTATTTTTGGCTTACATTTTGACATGGAAAAAACACTCGGAAATTGGACGCTTTTAGCGTCAGAAAAAATCCTGTGGTTTGCTCTTTCCCATAAAATTGGCCTCCAAAATTTAGAATTTTCAGTCAATTTTGATGGGCAAAGAAGCAAACCACATATTTTTTTGACGTCTAAAACTTGAATTTCAAATGTTTTTCCATGTCAAAATGTAAGCCCAAAATAGGTGTTATGGATGATAAAGATATTCAAACTGTTGTAGCTAGTAATTCTATAAATAGTATTAACTTAAAATTTTTAAGTCTATTTTTAGTGGGTTAAAATTGGACCCTCCCCTCCCCTAAATATATTATAAAAATTAAAACGAAAAAAAATTTGATTGTAATACATAAAACAAAATTTGCTTAAGAATAAAAAATTTCAGTTTATTTTCAAACTTAAAATTACATCTGGAGATAACCCTGTGTACTGAACAATTGTTTCTAAGTTCAGCTTATTTCTTAACATTTTTTCTGCAATTTCTAGCATTCCTTCTTTTCTTCCTTCCTCTTTTCCTTCTTTTCTCCCCTTCCTCTTTTTTCCTTCTTTTCTCCCTTCTTCTTTTCCTTCTTTTCTCCCTCTTTTCTTCCTTTTTCTTCCCTTTCGTCAAACTTTTGGGCCATGATATCAAGTATGATAGGTTCCATCATTCTTTGCTCATATGCCAGATCTTTTTCTGACCAATTGCATTGATTTAATTTTTCAAACGCAAGCTTCATGATGGGAATGTCTTCTGATAGTTGTACTACTACTTCAGTCGCTTCTTGAGCGAACTTGAAAATAGAACCATCTATTACCATCATTTAATGCCGATGTTTTTATGAAAATTTGAAAAGCTCCAAAAAAATATAGATAACATCTTTTAAATAATTTTTATTACTTTCTATATCTCTAGTATTTTGTATTGATAGGTATTTCTCCTCATCTAACAGTTTGCTATTTGAGATTGCAACAAAAAACACTTGTTTAAGATTACAATACTGATCTCCCACGCCTAGTTGTCGAGAATACGCTTTGCTAGCATACAATTGCGCTCGTTTTTCGAAACACTTATCCTTCACAAATTGCATCTCGACTATATAGCGATTGCCATTATTATTGTCTCGGCAATGTATATCGTATATGCATTGTTTACTTCGTAACATTTCGGGTTCCATGATGGTATATATATAATCTATATCAATAATACGCTCTACTAGACTCCCTAAGATGTGATTAAGGAATTCGACAAGAATTCCATTACTTTCCTCTGAAGCAAACACCCTTTTAAATGCTACATCAATTTTTGGATCTAAAAATTTTGGTTGTTGCATAGCTTCGGACAGCAAATATTACAATATATATATATATATGTTAATAATTACAATAAATACTAATCCTGAAAATCGATGATACAAAAAAGCTGATTACGTATTTGAAATCAGAGAAGAGCTTCATTCAAGGGTGTATCTCTTCTGCCCATTTCTAGAACAGGAATAAAATTAAAAATGCATTTAAAATATAGTGTTGTCGAGTGGCAGTGAAATGACTTTCTATTGTTACACAAGAAAAATAATTTGCCTGCCAAAG
>JABUQX010052988.1:37500-54780 GCA_015478945.1 Trachelipus rathkii
TATGGTTTTGGGGTGTCTGACTCCATTTCGAAATTATAATAATATAATTATAATATTATTATATAGTTAATAATATATACTATATATATATATAATATATATTATAATATATATATTAGTATATTATAAATATATATATAAATGAAAATCTCTTTGTATCTAACCAAACTTTATCATAACCTAAACCTAAAAGGCCGTACAGTACGACCTATCCAGACGGATCAGTCGTTGCTTAGAACCTAACCTAGATGACTTGTCGTTGCCGTGAAAGATTTCAGTCTTCTTCCCATCTCTCTCTACTCTAGATCTTCTCCTTTTTCTTCTCTTCCTTTTTCTTTCTCCTTACTCTTTAATGCGTCCAACTCCGACAATAGTCAGCAATCATGAGTATCATATTATAATATATAGTATACTCTTATATAATATATATATATTATAATATTATATACTCATTATATACAACTATACTACAAGTATCTATAATACATTAATAATATGTTTATTTACACATATTATCAATATATTCGAATAATATAAATAAATATACTAATATATATTATATATATATATAATAATATATATATATATAATATATACTATATATTATCTATTCTATATAATATACATAATATAATATATACTATTATACTATAATATATATGAAATCTGTGTGTAACTAACCAAACTTTATCATAACCTAGACTCAAAAAGCCGTACAGTACGACCTATCCAGCACGGACTCGTCGTTGCCGTAGACCTCAAACCTAGAATGGTTGGTCGTATGCCGTAACCTAGACCAAACCTAGAAGGATTGTCGTTGCCAGTAAACCTAAGACCTACACCTATCGATAGTTTCGTCTTTAAGATAAAAAATTCATAATACTTTAAGTTTAATAATAAACATCACGAGTTATGGATAATATCCCTCTATTATACGCTTCCAGGAAAAAGTTTCAAATCTCAATCTTAGGATGCTTCTATTGGCCCATAAATAACGCTCAATGAGCGGAAGTAGTTACAATAAAATAAAACTTATTCAAACTATATTTTCGTAATTTCACATTCTTACACTTATCACAAACCTTTTTATCTATTCAATCGAATGTTAGCAAGAAAAATGCTAAAACTGTTACATCAGTTATTCACTAAGTTCGTAATAATTTTAAATTCAATATTGTTCTCTCCAAATAGAAACACAAAATATCTCGACCTCACGATCATAAGTATAAAAATTTATGGCGGTTCGTGTATATTATATTTATATATAAAATATACTATATATATATATTCTATATATATATTTATATATAATATTATATATATATATTATATATATATATTACTACTTGGACATGTATATACTTTTATAACAGATAACAACATCGTCTGGCACTAATTTTTAGTTAAAATTAATTTTTGACTATTGGATTCCTTCCCCCCCCCCCCGAATCTATGCACTTATAAGGTTCCTCTCCATGAATGCCGGCTTTGGTTTTCAGGTGAATCTACTGATAAAAGCGCATACACACTAGAGGACCAAGACCGGGGCGGGAATTTTGCCGGGGCCGGGGTTAGGTAAAAAATTAGAAATGTACGTCAAAAACACTGAAAAGAGTCTTTAAACTTAGGATCGAAACAAAATATCTTCAAGTTAACTAGATCCTGGAAAATTATAAAAACGAATAATTAAAAAGAATATTCAATTTAATTTTAATTAGTTTCGAAAACGAAATTTTTTAATATAAATTTTGTCAGATTAGCATATAATTACAAATTGTCATGAAAATATATATATTTAAGAATAAAAGATAATAATATTATATATATATATATACTATATATAGTTAATAATTAGTAAATTAAAACTACTTTGTCGTAGTGAATATATTTAACTTTAGACGGAGCCCTCTGATTCTTTTCTTAGTATTATCTTTACTAGTAATCCTCCCAACCAAAGCAAATTTGTTTACTATGTAACAAATAAACATTGTTAAAGACATATTTTATTTTTTATGAAATAAATTTAAAAATAAAGGCTAAATTTCAGTCCGACAACGCGAGACCTCTTCAGCCTAAGGGACTGGATTTCTTTCCTGATATATATCAGTTCAAGTGTGTTTCAGTGTGTCTGAGTTCTCATATTTTCTTGAATTTTTGATCTCTTTTGATAGTCATTTGGTATAAAATGATCTTAGCTTCACGGGATGCTTATTGTATTTGTTACTATTTATAAATGCAAAAGTTCCATAGATTTTGCGATGGTCCGTGTGATTGATTTTCTGATATCTTATTTTGTGATATTGATAGAGTGCCTGTGTTACGCCTATGACCTTTTAAAGCTGAATTTATGCTTCCCGTTTCATTCATCTGTATGTTTGATTTTTTCTTCTTTGCAAATCTAGGGTTTCACTTATATATGTTTTATTGCAAGTATTGCAGGGGATGTGATATTAACAGCTTTTGAGTGAGATTTTCTTTATGTTTTGGGGGTTGAGAATGTTTTTTAAGGTGTTATTTGATGGAATGAGGTTAATATTTTTTTGGTAATATTTGTTTTAACCGAATATAATGGTAATTGAGGAATCTGGTAAAAACGGAGGTGTTGGCTATTTTCGGGGACAAGGTGCTGATAGTACCTCTCTTTTCGCATTTGTTAAATGCTTTTGTGGAATAAAACTCAGGCTAGTACCATGGGATTGAAAGTATGTGGATTGTAATTCTAGTTCATTGTGCTAGAAGAGGGGGGAGAGCATATACGAAAGGCCCGGAGTAATAGAGATGAGCAGAACAGCTAATTTTCGTGTTTGGAGAAATGATTGAAGATAGCACAAGACAATAGTTTGGTGGAATGTTGGTTTTCTATTATAGTAAACTGTCAAGTGAATTGTTTATTACCATGTGATTAAAGGTATCGAGGAAGGGGGATAGAGTTGTTGAAGGCATTTCTATATCGTATATTGAACTGAAGGATGAATAGATTTAATATAGTTTTGGACCTCCTGCAAACTGTTTGAGGGAAAAAGAGACAAAAATGTCAGCTACATATCTAATCCATAAACTATTTTAATAAAGGGGGTAAAATAAAATATAAAATACTTCATATAGTACTCCTATATATGTTTAACTTGAGATATAGGGAAGACAAGTGGGGACCATACTCAGAAGCGAAGTTTGTTTGTAATACTTTGCATCTAAAATGCAAGAAGTTAATGTTGTAATGAAAGATGGGTGTGCGTTTCATATATTAAACAGCTCATTAATCTCCTTAATTACAACATAATTCTTTCATATTTGAATGGCAAATCTATTACAACAAACTTTCGCCTTAGTCTAATGGATCCCATGTCTCCCCTAGTGTGGGGGGGTAGCAAATATATCTAACTTGGATTAGCTAACAAAATTTCTTTTCTATCATTTTTAAACCCCTCATCTCATTTATTTCAAAACAATTGTCATTTGCTCATAGACTTTGTGTGTGATCTGTTTATCAGGGTGGAATGTAGAATCATTGCACAAACATTCGTGAACAATCATAGAATCCTTTTGCATTTAATAATAGAAACAACTACAATAAGCTCCGGTGAAGTTTATTAGAAATATTTATCCAAAATAGAATATCTAAAAACCTCGAAATATTTCAACAACACATGAAGAAAAATAGCAGACCAACTGAAACACACTTGAACTGATGAAGATCAGAAAGAAATCCAGTGCCTGAAGACCTGAAGAGGTCTCGCGTGTCGGGGACGAAAATTAGACATTCCTTTTAAAATTTATTTCATAAAAAAAGTGTATTTTATAATAGTCTCGTAATTTGTGCGCTTTTAGTAATAAAAATGAAAGTTTTGACAGTAAAGCATAATAACTAAAAAAGATCAAAGGGTTCCTCTCCTAAAGTATATATATAATATATATATATATAATATATATATATTATATATATAATAATCATATATATATATATATATATATTATATATATAATAATTATATAAATCTAATCATATTATTTCATTAAATAAATAATTTTGAAGAGATTTCGGAAAATATTTGATTTTCTTGAAGATATTTACCTTTAAATAATAAATTACATTATATTTTAAACAATTATATTTATCTTCTTTTCCGAATATCGTTGATACTAATCAAAATTTCGAATATCGTTTTATGTTAAAAAAACTCGAAAAATTATAATTTGGCCTCAAATTTTTAAACTTATGAACATAAAACGCCTATCAAAAAAAATAATTGATTAATATTTTCAGGTATTTTATATTTATGTTTATGCATAATAGCTTTTATTCAATAAATCATGGCATTAAATATATTTTTTTGATTATGCTTTGATTCAAACTTTTTAATATTATTTAGTGTTAATTTACAGTTAACCCCGGATAGAAAACCCCGGTTTCTCCTGATTTTTGGCCGGGGCCCCGTTCCGTTCCTAATCAACACCAAATGGGATACTGAAATAACATATATGCACTATAATAATAATATTTATAAATAATAATATCAACTATATATAAATATAACATCAACTACTTTACAATTATATATATATAAATATATAATAATATATATTAATTATAATACTATACTACATAAACAATAACACGTACATACACTAATATATACAATATAACAACTAGATTAAACCAACTAATTTCGCCATTCGCTATAAAATATGGAAACCCACATAAACAAGTGTATCTTACGATAATTAAAATAATTATAAATACGAATAGGTATAAAATAGGTAAAAAGCTTTAAGATTTCTAAAGTACATGACTGTAGCCATCTTGATTTATTTTGTTAGGGATAAAATTAATCAAACACAAAGTGAGCACTCACGAAGCTATGATAACAACTGAGCAAGGAAATTAAAACTATAAACAAAGCAATTGGCGATAAAATAAAATTAACTCTCGAAACTTTCTCTGAACAAACATATCATAAACAGGAACCATCTTTTCAAGAAGGGAAAAGGTTATCATTACTGAGAGACACGATGAAATATAATTCCTAAAAGATGGATTATCTTACCTAGAAATATTCTCTTTAACTTACCTCAACGCAATCTCCTTTGTTTAGGAGAAAAATTTACAACCCCCGACTTATCTCCAAAACAGGCTCAGGTTAACTATTTTAAACGAAAATGTCAACTTCCAACCAGCTCTCGGAAATTGCGATCCCTCTTCGAGTAGACACCTAACTCAGACCTTACAGATTCCTGACCCACCCTAATTTCACCGACTCATGATTCGGTCTATTTTCCAGATTCAACAAAAGTATATGAGTGATTTTTACCTGTAAGCTATTTGTATTATTAAAACTATATCTAATTGTTTATTTATTTTGATTTGAAATTTCAACTTATACCATTTTATGAGAGAATTTTTCTTACCTAAGAGACCCTTTCATTTTGACTGAATACATTTGGAATATGTTAAATTTTACAAAATCATAATACAATCTAAAAAACGAATACTTTCAGATTCTGAAAATCATATATACAGTATTCTTTTCGGCACCTTATATGATACAAACTACTAAAGTAATGGTCGTCTCTTCACAAGTGACTTTCGGATTTCATTCCTAAACGAATTTCTGTTTTCATTAGCTTACAAGTTCTGATTTCAATTACTTCAAATAAAACGGATATTTTAACTAATATTTTTATTTGACTTCTCTATATATGGTAATTATAAATAAATAAATATATAAAGCGAGATTAGCTTAAATTCCAAATATATTCCTATGTATTAATATTAATATGTAAACATAATTAAATGAGAAATCGACAAACACTTTTGATCCAAACTTCTGGTATTTATTAATCTCATAAGATAAGATGTATATGTTTATACTATTTTTTCATTCGAAAATAATAGGTAAAGACTAACATAAAGGTACCTAAAAAATGACACACACTTTTAAAAAGGAACTAATTTTCTGTATTTAGTGTTACCGAACGTCTAATTAACTAAAATGAATCATTATTATTTATCAAGAGAAATTATTTTACATTGAGGCCAAAAAATGGAGGTAAAGTAAGCAGAATGTATTAGTAAAGTTATACCTTAAAAAATCTTGAACTACCTGCCTTTTTATAAAGTGTCCTCAACGATTTGTCTAAATTTTAATACGTTAAAGATTTTAGTCATATAAAAATAAGTTTCAACTTTTGACAGTTAACCTTTAGCGGTTTTCGATTACGAGGGCCCTTTCGAAGTTGAAATACTAAATTATAAAATTTATTAGTAAAAAACAAAAATAATTAAGAAAAAGATGTTTTAATAAATTACATAAGACAAACATTAATTAAGCTAAAGTCAATTACAGACATGTGCATGAATGTATACATACAATCATATCTGAACGAAATTATATACAATACAAAAGATTTATCGATAAAAGCGGTCATATTCATATCATTAATGAATATCGATTAAAGGTTCTTTTCACATTCTTTATATAACTATTATTTCATTAAATTCTGAAGATAAGAACATTTTTAAAATAAGATTAAATCTTTTTTAGAATTATAATATAACTATCTTTGAATATATTATTTCCCTTAAAAGCCACTTAAAATTTTTTATTCGAATCTTGAGTAGAACCACAAGTTATATCGGAACTTTGAAAGAAAATAAGGTTATATACCACAAACACAAGATCCACAAAGCTAATCATTGAAAGTTTTTGATTAAATTACCCTGATAACTAACTATAATGATAGAATAGCTATTATTTTCACTTAACAAATGCACTTTTTCATCATATAAAATATTTTTATTAACATAGAAGAGTAAAATTATTCATCAAGATAGTATAAATTTACCATTTAGCGAGTTGTAAAATAGCCAGTTATGTCTCGCTATCTTGATTTATTCGTTGACCTTGTTATATAAAGCTTTAATTAACATTACAAATCTATACTATGCCAATCTACTCTCATCGTAACTAACCATTCGGTTAGTGCAAGGGAATCTAATTATTTTTTCAAATTTTTTGCTTCATTTTTAAAGATCTTTTTGTTTTTTTCAAGATCTGTTAATTTACTATTTTCTTCATACCAACTATCTCTCCGCACTTACTTAAACTGATACAACTTTAAAACCGGGTAGATGAATCACACAGTTAGCTGAACTAATTATTTGGTTAACTTAATCTATATATTGATGACCTAGTTGCAATTCGCCATGTTTCTTTTTTTTCTTCCACATTTTTAACTCTTTTTATTTTTATTATTTTCAAAGATTTGAAATGCTGAAAGTTTCTATATTGTTATTTATAGTATGTTATCTATTGTGAATTTTCACCAAAAAAGTTAAAAAAACTACCCTTCAATATATTTTAATGAATTTTTCTTAGGTTTTATCCTCACACAATAAATCTAGCAATTCTAAACCTTTGATCTTTATCAAAGACATATTCTTTTTGATGGCCAAAAGTAGATTCGACCGTAGCATTTGTGAGACTCAATATTTCATTTTTGCTTAACGTAACTTGTTTGTCTAACTAGTGTATTTGACCATAGTGGCCAAATAGGCACCCAATATTTCATGAAGTATGATATGAAATTTGGATTAAAATATTAGTTCTGGTTTACATTTTTAAAATTCTGAGCTTTCATAGTTATTTCATTTTGTATTTTGTTTATCCTACTGAAATATAACATTTCCTTCTCAGTTTCTTGTATTTTTGTATAAATTTGTTCGTATGTCTCTGCGAATTCACTCTCTTGTAACTAACGTGGTTTTCAATTTTTAATACATCTGTTTCAATAAATTTCTGAGCTTTTTCTGTTGCCATGCAAATAATACACAATCGCAAATAAAAAAAATACTCATACTTAAAATAATCCCGCAGTCATTAACAGCTATTAAATTATTGATTCCTGGCATCACTCACGAATTCACGTCATCCTTACGATAATCGATACAGCTATTGTTTTACATACTAAATCAGACGGTCCTTATACATTGCACTATCAATAGAATTTATGCATTCGGACAAGATGTCCTAAATTATCTTAAGTTAATTAAATATACAGATGAAATACCTATAAAAACCAGTCGTTACATATTTATTGAATGATAATTAATTTTCCACCCCTTTTCTTAACCTTTAAATTTCTTCCTCTGACATTTGAGATATATATTAAGTTCGAATCGAAGATATTGACCAAGCATTTACTGATTAATCAAAACTTATGTCACAGTTGATACTGACGGTCGACAATTACTACCGAAATTGACATTCGATATCGACAACGAAAGAATACTAAGAACATTAATGTTCGACATGTTGCTCGTATTAGAATTGACACTCTTGATCACTAAGGCGTACTAAGCGTTATGTAGTTAGTTCCTGGTAATTGCAGTGTACATAATATAACCAGAATATTTTTATTCTGAGACACAGGAAATTTGGGGACTTTAGCGAGCTGCAGTCAATGCCCTACAACAAAAAAAACATAAATTTCTTTTTCCATTCGACCAATCTTTCATTTATTAATCATAACTTATCATCCGTAGAGCATTATGACTACTACAAAGAGAAAAAATAGAATACTAATCTAATGAATAAAACTCATCTTACACTTTTATTCTTTATATATGACTACCATGCTTCAAGATGTAAATATATCCTGCACGAAAATATCGAAATATCCATCTTCATAACCACTACAATACATTCTAGATGGTAACTTCAATCGCTAATTAACTCATATAATCTTTCTTAATAGTGAAAGAGATGGTGTTTCAGTGAGGTTTCCAGCTTCAAATTCAATTCAATTTTTTGCATCCTTTATCCTTAAAACAATTTATAATATGTAATCAAATAACTTCCTTCAAATTCACTAACCCATTGCATTAATTTCATTACAATGCATTTCTATGTTATTTTTAGTTATACAAATAGGGGATCATTAGCTTATTGATTACTAATCCAATACCATATTTTCTAAATTATAAACTTCAATCACTGGTCAAGAATAAAGGCCTAATACAATTACATATAACAGGCATATGAACTGAGTGAAAATAAATGGAAGGCTAACTAATCTTTAAATATAATTTAGCCTACATGCAAGAACTACTAAAAGTACTAAACCTTCTTAAAACACAGTTTTTTCTTCTTCTAAATAAAATATTCCTTTCTATTTCTTCCACTATCTTTTAATATACGATTCGCAGACGACGCAATATATAGCACCTTATCTCCGCACGGAAATTTCCAAATCAACGCTCGCATAAATATTGGGCGGGAAAACATTAACAACAATTTTTTTTTTTTTTTTACTTAAATTATGTAAGATGCTTTAAAAACATATATTTTTACTTTATAAACTCATTATTAGCAGCTCCATCATCCATACATTCTAAAAATAATCTATAAAAATCTTTTCAATTAAAAAATTCGATAAACTTTTTCTTCAAAAACTGTTTAAGAACCTTTAGATTCGTAGGAACACCTTTGGCTCCGTGGAGAATCCATTAAATAATGCTGACCAGAAACCCACATATACATTTTTCATCGTGAAAAAGAACCCTCATGGTTCTAACTTAGAACCCATTAGAGCCTTTTTTACAAGAGCGTAGGTGGTATCAGTACAATTGCAGATGCTACACCATCTAAGTGATGATGACCCTGATAGACGGCTGGAGTTTTGCAAATGGGGTTCACGGAAATTGCATGACGACGGCACCTATCTATATAAAAGCTTATTATTTTATAAGAAAAAAATTGCCATTATTATTATTATGATTGTTGGTTAGGTTAAGATTAGTTAAGATTAAACTAACCTAACTAATCAAAAACTAAATAAATAAATTAAATACAAAATCCATACAATAATAATAAATAAACTAAATATACAAAAAAAACATAATAATAATAATAATAAACACAAATAATAATAAGAAGAAGAAGAAGTAATAAATAATTTATGTAAATCATTTACTTAAAATAAATAAATTTGAAACAAAAAAAAGAAAGTTTGAGGACTACTTTTTTACACCACAACCTAAGACTAATAGTTTTAATTATAGCGTAGGACTAAACATCTCGAAAAATGATTGAAAACATTTCGGAAATTAAAGTCTCGAGAAACTCACATTTGAAAGTCACAGTACATAAAGTACTATCAATACTAAACTATATATATATATATACTATATATATATATATCAATATATATAAGTTAATTTAATATATAAATCTATATAATATATAATAATATAATATAACTATATCTATATAATAATACACTTAATTTTATATACTACTAATTATAATAAACTAATAACCTATCAGCTCACTTAGCCCACTGAGCCCATCCATTTAATATGGAGGCGACCAACAAACTTGCCTCCAGAAGCCGGCGCGCCGGGCTGTTCCACAGGTCGAGGATGAGAGGATACAGAAAACGACGGTACGGCGTGAGTGGGGGCATCTCAGAAGGAGGTGCTCCATTGTATCCTGAGAATTGTGGCATCTGGTGCAAGTGGGGGAGGTGACGTTTGCTCTAGTTATAATCTACTGTTTAAATCTTGCTATGAGTCTCGAAGGTGGTGACCACGTATCATGCAACCGAAACGAGGCTCCATTTGCTTCCTTCTAGACGCGTTAATCTTGCTATTGGGGAGAGTTATTTGGGGAGAGGAGAGTCATTTAATAAAGTATTTTTGGGCGTTAATTGAAGGTAAAGTGTTTTTAGGTGAGAATGGAATTATTGTGAAGATCACTGGCCATATGCGGAGGGGGAGGGGAATATATAATAAGTGTCTGTAAAAAAATTTGATGCAGGATGACGGAAGGGGGGTATTTTTCAAATCATATCCATGACTCAGAAGAGGAAAAGATTGGAGACCGAACTTTGTGACATGAAATGGGATTGGGTATTAAAAACGGTGATCTCTGGTACAAACTTAGAATATCCATCATACTCAACCAGAACTATGTGTGGAATCGGGGAGGAATAGGAGTTATCATCGTGTAATGCCTGGATTGAGGTGGCTCAACTGAGTCGCAACCGTTGTAAACGTCTTAGGGCTGAGTTTTGGGTGACCTGTAGCAATTTGTGTTTGATTTCAGAAGCCCCATCAAGCTATAGTTTTGAATATCCTTTTAAGTTTAGTTCTAAGGATTGCTTATAGACAGTAAGTTTAGTGTGTGTTTACTGTCGCTCGAAATTGTGTTGGGAAAGGGGTCGAAAGGTGTTTAGTCATTTTCGTTGAAGTCTGTCTGGAAGTTGATTTGAGTCAATATGGGGGGGAAACGATCCAGTGGGTGTCGTATAGTAAGTCCTGAGTATTACTTCTTGGTTTTGTTAAGTGGAGGGGGGGTTATTCGTTCAAGTAATTAAGGGATGGAGGGAGGAATTAGATGTCGGTCGGTGGTTAATGGGGTGATAGAGGATTAAGGGGATCGATGCTGTCACTTCTTTGGTGATTAACCAGTTTCTAAAGAGTGTAGGTATTCTTGAGTATGTTGAAGTGTGGCAGTGTTCTTACGTCTGGGATGTTGGGAAATAAGGCTAATGTAAGTCCTGTCATACGTGATTAGATAAGTTTGGTGGAGTGGTTGATTGGGGTGGGTAGGTCTGCAGTGAAAAGAGTTGATATAAAAGGAGAGAGAATGGCTCCTGTGGGACTCGCCGTTTTGTAATTTGATTGAGTGGAAAAAGTTGTTTTAAAATTATATGAAATACTTATTTGCAAACGGTTTGGTGAGGAAATTGGAAAGCCATTCTTTGTCATTTTTTCTCTAAGGAGAATGGAGGATTTTTTATGAATTAGGTGTGTGGGGACGGTGTCAAATGACTTTGTCTATGGTTAATCTGCTGTGAGATATTGATCTAGGGAAGGTGATTGGTAAGCGTTCATGATGTGATTGTGTGAGGGACGTGATGGGCTGTGGATTGTAGAGTTCAGGATCTAGCTAATTTACATTCGCAAGTGTTTGGAAGTCTGGAGAGAGGAATAGTGGGAATATATATTGATTAATATTGATTGCTCTATACAATATACTAAGATAGATATTACCATAATCTAGCCTTTAATGAAAATGTTAGAAAACTGCTGCTTATTAATTAATTTTGGTTCCAGCAAATGAAAGGATATTGTAGTGTTCCAGATTGGGGGAATGCTAGTTAGAGTTGCCAGGATTTATTGAAAGATGTCTGTACAATAAGAGGATTGCGTTATCTCCCAGGTGTTTTAAGTGCAGGTTGGATATATATAATATATATATTAATATATATATATAATATATTATATATCTATATATAATATATATAATATATATATATTATATATAACTACAAAATCATACATAACTTAGTACTATATATATATATAATGTGAAAAACTGTAACTTCAACCACAACTTCGTAAATATTCAAAAACTACAATAGCTAACAGCGAAAAGGAATAAAATTTACTTTTCCGTTAAAATTATTAGTTATCCGATGAAAACATGCTAAAAAAAAAAAAATTATTGTATAAGTTAATTATATGAAGGAAAAAGGTCCTATTTAAAACCTTTAAACGTTAGACTCGTCTAACCATAAATCTTTCTATATAATAGTTAATTACATTTATAACTAAGAATCCCCAAGGGTATAATCCAGCACGATGGCAAGAATAGTCGGGGTCTCTCGCGTCCTTCCGGAGATATACTGAAGGGTCAGTGAACTACTTCCGCACCTCCGAGGAAGGTCTCCCGACCCACCTACTCTATCTGGCTAATTGGCGTAGTCGCACGGCGGATTCCTCCGCCCCATCCCCTAACGGGCGTACTGAAAACGTCCCCCCTGTGTTTCCCCGTCGGCTCGAGCCCCCTAACATATATATATATAATGAAACCATTTTACAAATAATATATCATATATAATAATTATATATATATATAATAATATAATAATATATATATATATACTATATATATATATATATATATCTATATATACCTATGTCCCCTGCTCCTAAAAAAAAATAGCTATTTATTTTATTTTTTATTTTCATTTATTACTTTCCTAACATAAAAAATTTACAAGGATTAAATAATCAGACAACAATGACTTAAAATCACAACCACAAATTTAACAACTTTTCGCTGTAGCCTATTGTTTGTTTTTTGATAATTATTTTTTTATTTTTTAAGTTCCTGTACTGACAATTTTTTACCAGGATTCTAACAATGTATTCCTTTTCCCCTGTAGCTATTGTAAGTTTTAAACAAAATACACATATATATTAATATATATAACTCTATATATCTAAATCTATATATAATATATAACTATAATATATATAATAACATATATAATATATCATTACTATATATAATATTATATATATATATAGAAAAACATATTGCTGTGTGCGCCGTTGCTTAACTGCTTGCCTGCTAACAAGAGGGAATTGCATAAAAATAACTACGGGAAGGAGCTAAAGCGAAGATCATTAGCTTGAAGCTTGAAAATAAAAATTTTTGTCTTTATATTTTTATTATCCCTGTGTATTATTCATTATTATTATCATTATTATTATTATTATTATGTATTATTATTATTATTATTATTATTATTACTTATAAATTTTTAATTTTACTTTTTATGATTATTATGTAGTTATTATTATTAATTATCTCATTATTATTTATTCATTAATTAATATTATTATTAATTATCTATATTATTAAACCAGCCCAAATATTTCTCCTATACCGGATATTTTTCGACCTCTAGACAAATAGTATGCAAATCATTCAAGCCAGAAAAAATTAGACTACAATTAATAAATTGAGCTTTAAACTATTTTTTAATAGTATCTAACTATATATCTTGATCCTGCTTGAGTATCGATAATTCCCTTTTTCGATCCATTCTTCTTTTGATGCATATGTAAATCAGTTATCCTATTTAGAAAGCCTTATGTTCGCCTGCCATGCTTCACTTATACAATCGGAATCGCAATTCTTTATCTCAATGATGAACCATGTTGTTTAGTGGCCCTCTCTAATGATTCTATTAATTATGTATTATTTTCTTTTATTTTTGTACCCACAGTCTGGTAAACTGAAACATAGGTGTGAAACCATAGATCTGCGTAGAAGAAAATATCAACTCACAAATGACCTGCACACAGACAGTACAAATTCAATAGTTTCCTACATAAGCTTGACAAGTAGACTAACCTATATTTTTTCTTTTTAAAATTATTTCGTTTAGTGATAAAAACATTCAAACCGGAAAAAAATTAAATTTGAGTTAGCTTTATAAAATTAATAGTCAGTTCCAGAAAAGACTAGGTTATTATCTTGGAACACACTACGCAGGTTGCAATATGAAAGAGTAGAGAGCGATTTTCGGTAATTGTGAGATATATCTCGTCTTATTAGGGAAGTATCCCGGGCCTCTCGTGCAGTGGTTCATTGCCTTGAGCTTGTAGTAGCCTGAAGGGACGGCATATCGCATTGTTGAAAAAGAGAGCTCAAAAGAAGAAAATAAAATTCGTCTTTTGTGACTGCGACCTGTGGAGGGAGTTGTTATTAAAATTCATCTCGTTGTTATCTTCTTGAGCTGTTAAACAAATCTTCAGTGTTCTTGGCTTCATTCTGATTACTTTTTTCGTCCTTTGACGTCGAGGTGTTAAAGTTATATAATTTATCTAAGTCTCTCAATTGTAAAATGCTGTAAGTGTGTTTACAGGGTCCTTACTCGCAGTCATCATCTTCTGGTACTATATTCCTTAATAAGATTTATTTAATCTTATTCTATTTTACCTAGATTTTATATTTCAATTTTCAGGTAGATATTGCAGTACATTTAACTTCTCGAAGATTTAAACAGGGTGACTACCTTGCTGTTTTTAACCTGAGAAAAACAAAACCTTTCTCTCATTTTTTTAGTTACTCTAAGTGCGTAATCCACGTTCCTAAATACTTAATAAACGTGAAGACAATAGCTTTCCAAGATATAATTACCTCTAAAAGTAGCTAACTTTGCAAATGAATAAAGTAAAACAAAATCAATTCTGTCACGTTGCCAATATCTAATTCTTATAGAATTAATGCACAAGTCTAAATATAACTATAATATTCAGTAGATAATTAGTATAATTCAGTGTAAATAAATGATATAAATTACGTAAAGATTCAATAATTGATATAAAGGTTTAGCTTAACTTTACAGTTATTCTATTCTTTTTAAATATATTTTATTTCGTACTTAAGGCATTAGACTACTAGCGTTCAGTATTTCTTCAAGTCTTTACAAGTTTACGAAAGTTATTTTTTCTTGTCTTAAAGTTTAAGTTTATTTCGGTAACTTAAAGTATCGATACTCACAAGTTTAGCGAAAATTACGTCTTTATTTTATTATTTTAAAAAATTTTTCCTAAATCATGATAATTGAAATGTCCTAGTGAAATTTCTTTATTACCTATTTCTCTAGTATGTCGCGTGTGTGACGAACAAAGTTTGACTTCGGTTAAAATATTCTGGTAAGAAAAGACAAATAGTCTTATTTTCACTTAAAAAATCGTATTTCGGGTTAAAATGATTAGTTTTGTTAACAACCGAAAATATATATTTTCACAAAAGGCTTGGCATTTAACAATCTTTGCGTTCGTATTAAAGATAGCTGAAAAATACTTTTTATTATTAAGATTGAATATATATATATATATATATTAGATATATAGTATATTATATAATATAATAATATTATATAACTATATATATATAACTATATATTATTATAATATATATATATATATAATTAGTGTGTGTGTGGTGTGTAGTCATTTATACACACACACAATTTGTTTGCTGCGTAATCGATCTCTTAGGAGATATATTTTTTTGCAGTATCCTTTTTTTTGTGATCGATTCTTGCATATATATTTTAATTATATCTAAACATTTCGAAATAACGGTCAAGACTTCTCCACTTTCAAGATTTATAATATTTTTTTGAGATCTAAGCGAACAAAATTTTTCGGCAATTTGATATCTATATGAAATTATATAATTAAATATTGATATTAAAATTTTAAATCTTCGTTTCAATTTACTATTAGTAGCGTTTTTATTATTTATTTATTTTTTTTTGTGCGTATTTAATTTTTCTCGTTTCCAAATACTTCGTTAAAAAGATCTCTGAAGACGAGGCTCTTCGTCAAATTTGTCTGAGTTGGAGGACCTGTCAGTATACCAGAATATTGGAATAGGACGGAACAATAACTAACTCTCCTACCCAGAAAGAATGAAGTCGACACTCCCAACAAGAGGTTATTAATCAAAAACTAGTCCCTATCAAGAGACTGGGAGAACGGCAATCAGGGTGTGAAACAAGAAAAAAATCAACACTTTAAAAAAAACATATTCTCGGATTTTCTCTGCCACAGAAAGCCAGGACAGATAATCACACTCTTTTTTTCAAATTGAGGCGAAAAAAATAGATAACATAATCCTAGAAGTACAGATTTTGGACTCGCTCTGTCGAAGAGAGTACGTCCAATTATCCCTTCTGTAACAGTAATACAACGTCTATCTTTTACAAAGACGAAGAAATACATCGATTCGGTACAGTACCATATATAAAAAGTGAAATAAAAATATAAATTAGGCGTATGACACAGCGTTTTAAGTTCACCATCCCTTCATCCGTCTGCGCATAGCTAGGCAAGCTTAGAAAGCCTTCATGAAGAACGGACAATATCCAACTTATGAGATTGCAGAAACTATAGTACAAAAATATTCAAAGCATCTAACATGAAGTAAAAATCCTGGCAATACTAAGTGTCAAAAGTTCAGGGTGGGGGGGACAGCATTCTTAGCGCTCGTCTTCATATATGTTCCTTTCCAAACTGTTTATAAGGAGAGCCGAGAAAAAGAACACAATTAATCTAGCGTCTGCAAAATTGGCGTATTTGAAGGTATAATCGTTAATCAGGCAATGCCTACAAAGAATAATGCAGAACTTCTTACCACTGTCGAACTCAACTTTGGAAGTCGCTTCGAATATTAAAAAGTCCTACTAGAGCGAATTATATATAATTCAGAATTCTGTTACTCCATAAGAATCGATTCCTGCGCCTCTTTATAGATATAATCCTGACATATTCGTATGATTCCTGTCGGAAGTGAGATCAAATAATTCATGACCTAAGGATGTTGACTTCGTTTCTTTGAAGGATCCTTACTGACGGGAGAAAGCTCCTGAGTCGTTGTAATCGTGGAACAAACTAAAATACTTACTGGC
>JABUQX010052989.1:0-15000 GCA_015478945.1 Trachelipus rathkii
ACGAGAGAGATATAGAAAATTGCGCAAATATACGATCATCCATAATTATTGAAACTCTAGCTTTTCTACTGAAGTAGATAGTTTTTTGTATGTGTTTTCTATTCACTTGAAGGTGTTGTTTTTGGCAGAGAAGGGAAGAGAAGAAGAAGATGACGAAGAAGAAAAAATAGAAACAATTGAGGGAGATTTAATTATTATATCTTTTTGTTTTTAATATCAAATTGTAAGAGAAAAGACTAGGAATAAGAAGAGGATTACTTGCCCTTTTTGTTTAGTGATTTATGTTTGTTCGGCGGGCGAGTGTATTAGTGCTGAGTTTCTATTATTTATTTTATAATTGCGTTATGTTTTTATAATTTCTTATTTCTTATATATTCTCTTACAGAATATATAAGCCATTTCAATGGTACTACCACTGGTGGGTAAAGAAGGTTAAACTGTTGGTTAGGGTTTTTTAGATGGTGTGTAAGGATAAGCGAAAGGCGGCACAAGTAATTATTTCGTTTAGGTTGGTTAGTTATCAGGGGAATCCCTTGAAGAGCTTTGGTATTGTTATTTGGATCTTGGGAAACTAATTAGCCACAATACTTTGTATGTATCCATTATAAGGGAATCGTTCTACTATAAAAGTGGTAAATATAGCTTTATCATAGCTTAGAGTTGTAACTATAGTACTAACTACTTGATGCTATGTCTTTTGTTCCATATCGTTCTTATAAAGAAGTTGATTTTTCTATCGTTTCGGATCAATATTACCGTGGGGTGATGTCTTGGTTTTGTATGTGTTGTCAGATAGCTTATTTTGCGCTCTTGTTATCTCTACAATTGTTCAGTGGTACAGAGCGTAGTTCCAAAAGGTGCCTCTGTGGTGTTTATTGATATACGCGTATCTTGTGTTAATGGTTCTGCTGCATGGTTAGGGTGAAAGGAAAGTGGTGGTGGAATGGTGAGAAGAAGGTTATTGTGGGTTTGAGGAGGGTGATAAGATATGGGTGCTAGATATATACTGTTTGAAAATTAAATACAGAGGATAATGGGCGTGTCCGGGCGGGAGTCAGCTGCCCCCCGCTAGGAATAGTGTTTAGCTCTTATATATGAAGTCTACCTCAGAGTTTTTTTTTTGTATCAACAAATGTCCCGATTTCGGGTGACCGGCTAAGTACCTTTGAAATTTTAGCAATAATATAGTTTCTTACTATTATATATCATATATGATTATATTTAATTTTAGTAATATATATCTATAACTATATACTATATATATAATCTATCTATATCTATATAATATTAACTTCTATCTATCATATATACTACTATATAGTTCATAATATATATAAAATATATATTATATAATCTATATTAGTATATAGTATATAATATGTCATATCTATATATATATTAGGGATGTGTGCCGAATATTCGGTAGGTATTCCGGTACTTCGGCCCTTATTCGGCCAAATACGAATATTGGGCTATTATCGCGTCGTTTTTTAGCCGATAATTTTGTCGGGTACGCTGAAATATTGAGCTTAATAAACATAATCAATTTAACATATAAAGAGGAATAGTATTCAATTTCAAAATTGAAAATTTTAGAAACTTATTTTCCAAAAATCAAAATATAGGATGCCAAATTTTGTAGCCAATATGGAGAAAATCTTTGTCATTTGTCAGATCCTATAAGGGCCTTGACATTTTTCAATATTCTAACAAATAGAATTCATTTAGTGGATACGGGAATGATATGGTACTCGAACATGCGTCAGTTAGCATGGTATTAGAGGGTGAGTGGCTTGCTTATGCAAGATTTTCATGTTTTATCTCACGCGTGTGAATCTATGCACTCTACGATTCAATACTTATAGTTCAGAAGTTCTGTTCAAAGATTGATATTCTTAATTTCTTGCAGAAGTCTTTTTTACTATTCATATTTCACCATTCAGCAAGGCAGCTGCAAATCTTAAAACTTTAATCTAGAGGCAGTCTGAAATTGGTCATAATAAAGCATAATTTATTCAGTACGTTTCTACACCTGCGAACAGAGCTTTATGGATAATGTCTTATCAAGATTGGTTTTGATGACGCACAATATAGTCCTAGATACCGCTGTCTAAGCAGTATCTCTCAGCATCATTACATACCCCCTCACGGCTATGCGAGATTATGCTGATTCAACAGAAACCTAGAGTATATGATGCTCGTATACCTCCATGTTTCAGCATGAGCCATCTCATTCAACCGATTGCTACGTTTGATCATATTGTATGCACAGTATGATATCTATCAATCAAGTCATTATAATCGTCAAGATAATCATAGATCAGATCAGTCGGAAACTAGATGAATTGTAACTATGGTTGTATAGTAGCGCATACTATCATTCATTTACTTACATATAGCGATTATACTATAACATAAGTGACGAAGCTAATCTAGATGGATATAGTAATTATGACAGCTATCTGTGAGAGCCTCTAGAATAGATAATATTATTAATACGACCAATATAGATTCGTCGCACTTGCGATTTCTTTCTCTGTGTTCTATGGATGGCACTAAGGTTCACGTATGAGCCTCGCTTAATTCCGTATGTACCATCTCTTTCTCTTAGCTATCTGCGACGATTAATGCTACTATCGCTACTTTCTTTAAACAATCATCGAATGGTAATATGAATATAGTCATAAACATTATGGTCGTCTGAGATGTATATATGTGCGAAAATAGATAGACATGCTATTATAGATACGTGATTAGCATGCTCTGAGCTTTTGCACTCGCGCGTCGTACGTAGCAGTGTATCAGCGGTACATGCGCTGGTAATGGCTGAAAGACGTTGAGACCTCGAGGTCACGACGTTATACTCTATCTCGTATTAATGGAGAGAATATCGTCGTATTAGTCATGATTAGACTAGAGCGAATATTCATAATAGATTGGTATTCACCTTAGCTTCGAAGACAAACGAAAGCTGAGAGTGAACATATATCTGCGATAAATAAGTCATATCTCGTCATCGTGACTTGACTAGTATCTACTGTTATGCGACATGAACGATCGGCACTATAATAGGGTAAGCAGGCAATATCATACAGGAGTGTGACAGTCTATATAGTAGAGATACATATATATATTATTCTATAGTACAAGAGCTATGTGTCGTATGTCGCTTTTTGATCACAGATAGAGATAGAATATTATATATACTCTGGACAGCTATGATACGCCAATATTGTGAGGAAAAAACATAGCGATAAGTGATATATGATAGTTTGTGATATACGAATGCATAGAGAGAGTGACTAGAAATAAACTTCAGCTTCACCGTCATCTCGTCGAAAGATCAGCACAGATGCATTCTTATCACGTATCCATGATGGTACTAACACGTCGATGATAGGCACACACTCGGATTATCTATTAAGGAGCCATCTACATCGATATACAGGCAATATCCTCTCTGCTATATTGGATAGTAGCTAGCAGCATTGAAGGCGTAGCGTGATGTAGATGCGATACCTCATTCTAACATCCTCTAATGATTATGATATAACACCATGTATAACGTGTATCTACGATTATATATTTACTGGTGAAGTCATATCTATACGTAGAAATTTTAATCTCATACTTTTACATACTATACTATAATTTTATTTAAATATGCATGGTGTCTGTTGCCTAATAGCTGCCATTAGTTATAGGACTCATACTAAATCAGGTCTTTTGTATCTACACGTGTTAGCATCGATACTATAAGAGATAATTAGTGTTACTGTCACTCACACATTTATAGTATGAAGATCATGACAGCTGACGAGACGTGTTGACCGGGGGTTTCGCAATTGAGTGTATTGATGTGCTGATGTCAAATGTATTGTGATTGTTGTGACTATATACAAATTGCATTTGTTAAAGATATTGTGTGTAAACAGAATTTGTAAAATTTCTATGATTTTTACTTTTTTCAAGAGGGTCTATCACAATTATTGGGATATATATATATATATTATATATTATATATTAGCTATATTATACTTTGAGGGTAGATATATATATATATATATATATAGTAATATTATTATTATATATATTTATAATTTTATTCATCTATATTGTTATATATTATTATATATATAATATATATTATATATATAGGTTGTATTAGTTTTTATACTATAGTATATATTATATAATTATAATATAAGTTATATTATTATTATTCTAAGTATTATTATATATATAGTAATATATATAGTAATATTATATTTAATTATTATATATATATATATATATATATATATATATATATATCTATGTTAGTCTAAACCGTATTATTGTATATATATAAGGTAAGTAACGTACTGGTCTAAATCGTATTTGACGTAAGAAGTGAATCGAGATAGAAGGGAAAGATAACATCGAATGGATACATGATACGAATGTCTGTTGATAGAGTATTAAATGTTTAATAACTATATGATAATCTATGAATACATGATGGGTAATATTGGGACACAATGAATGTAATATCAGGAATATGGGTTAGTTAATGTTAACAACCTACGTGGTAAGTAACTTTCTCTTCGTAGACGATCTACTGTGCAGAGCGTCTTGGAATATCCTCATCAAGCTCCAACAATAGTCGGCCATCAATTGATGTCACTTGCCGCATGGTTGTCATTCCATGTTGTAAGACTTTATAGTTGTCATGATATAAGCGTCTTACCGCTGCTCATCACTAACAGTGTAAGGAATCACTGACTCCAGCTATCAATGTATTGCGCGTGGTTACATCATGATGGAAAGAGCTTACCACACTTCTGCTTCTCTGTTAATAAATGTTTCTTGTGCACGGTGCAAGTAGGTCATTTATCATTACATCCCTCTGATAAGGCAAGAGTCTGTGTAACAATATCGGGCAAAAGCGCACACTCGTATGATGAATGCCGTTTCAGTATCACCTGGTGAACAATGACAGGTCATCCTAAGTATTTCAGAATGGATGATCAGACAATAGTTGTCATTGTGCATCATTTATTATGTACGACGTACTAGTTACCAACAACGTATGCTTCCGTGAATATCGACCGGCAGTAAACTTGCTGCTACTGTAGATATATGCGGAAGGGTACATCTATACAGTGGCTACGTAGTGCAGCACATGAATGATTGTCATGGCTAGGGAATAATGTAAAAATAGGATCGCATGTGTTGACACTCAGAAACATACGGGATGGTGATATCACGAATCCCGAGATATATATAGAATTCAGCACCTCCGAATTACTAATACTAAATCTCACTCGCTCCAAAGGTCCGAGGGTCAGAAAAATTTATGGAATCCTTTTTTTGTTGACAGTCGTAAAAATTTTTCTTTATTTTTCTGCTATGACTTCGAAACTCGACATCTTTTGAATACATATTAGCGGAAAATCCGAAAATAGGCGAAGTGATTTATTGGCGGCTTCCTCGCTATTTCGGTATTTCGCTGTTGAGCTCGCGAGATAGACATTTAGCCTCAAATATTCAGGATTATTCGGGGAAGCGGTATTTGTACGGTAGGTCACTTTATTAAACTCATTCGGCACCACCTGCCCTTCGAAATATTTTAATGAAATAATATATAATGTATTATAATTTAGTTAGATATAGTATTTTATCATATTTCTCTTTTTAATGTTTTACCATTACTGAACATATTTATATAAGTAATAATAGCGGATATTCTTAGGTATATGAAGCCTAATAATATCTAATTATTAATACGGTAAATAAATATATCAGTACACTTCTATATAACACGAATATTGGGAAAAGGGAGCTAGTATAGCAATCGTCAGTATTCTCGAAAACAGTGTTCTCTTGCCAATACGGAAAAAGGTATTTACGAACAGTCAATTTATATGCTCTTTTAAAATTTGGTAGATAGAACTGTGTATTATTCTTTATGTTTTTTTTCTAAAATATAGTTGTTATGTATATATATAAATTTCTCTGAGATTTGTTCAGTTTGTAGATTCGCAATTCTTTATTAAAGTGTTTAAAGGTTCAAAGGTAGCATTGTAAATATTATCAGCTAACTCCGTGTACGCCACTCCTACAATAATTGACATGCACTGCCTCAAGTAGTAAGTTATAGTTCAATTTCATCCGATCATGGATATTAGGAGATTCTCTTGGTCTCGGACGTACGTTTTTACTTTAATATTAATAAAATTTGTTTTTACTTCTTTAAAGTAGGTAATCTTTGTAACACATGATTATATACTTGTCCTATGAGGTAGCTTCAGATTTAAAATAAACTATTTTATTTAGCCGGAATATTTTAGTGGTTTCAACTATTAGAGTCTTGCTATAACTTATAATTTTTTCTGTTAACATCTTCTTGGAATGTTAGCGTTAAATTTATTAAGCACCTATGAACATATGGTTGCAGAGTTCATATATATTTGCAATATGATCAATATATTATATATATATTATATATATATTATTAGTATTATAATTATTAATAATAATTATATATATATTTATATATATATATATAATATAATATATATTATAATATATCCTATATATCTATATACTATTATATATTATTACCTTATCGAGTACTACTCATAATATATTACTTAGTAGTTGCATTTAATATAATAGTATATATTATATCCTATATATAGTATTAATATATTCAACTAGAGGAAGTAATATATATAGGGAAGATATACTAATATGATTATGTATATAGTAAAATATATATATAATATACTTATTATATATATATTATTTGATATATATTCTAAATTATATCATAAATATATATATATATATCATATATATAATATATATATATATATATATATATATATATATATTATATATTATATATATATATATAAGTTATGTATATATATTATATATATATATTATATAATATGTTTCGCTAGCTACTAAAAATTTAAAGGAAGATACTCTGAGATAACATTGAAAATGGTAGCGTGAAAACGAATAACTAGACCAGCTATTCAATCAAGACAACACAAGAGGCATCCTCTACTTCGCTAGTATTCGTATATTAATGAAGAACCACAACGAGCCAGAACTCTGGACGAGTTCAGATAATGAGGTAGTTTCGGAGCTAGCGGTTTTCAGTGATGACAGTCAAGAAACATGACATTGGTAGATACGTTGGACATTCTTCTATGATTTTCGACTGAGA
Organism: Trachelipus rathkii; assembly: GCA_015478945.1. Lineage (NCBI taxonomy): Eukaryota > Metazoa > Arthropoda > Malacostraca > Isopoda > Trachelipodidae > Trachelipus > Trachelipus rathkii. Next base: position 7,223 of record JABUQX010052989.1, read on the forward strand.
AACAGAAACAGTTACTGAAAGAGTGTTGGATTTCACTTAAGACCTATATTTTTTGGAAGAAGCTACCCACTTAAAGAGGAAAGTCAATTATGAATGGTTGGAGACATATTATCCTTGCTGACTACTCTAAGGCGGCCTAAGGGAGCTTTTTGCAAGTTTTGGTATTTGATTTTCACAAATAAAGTTCGTTCAGAGTGGGTCTAGGTCCTTAACAATAAGAGAGACCTTTACTGACTAATATATTAGAGAGTCCGCATGCGGGTTTGTTAAGGGACATACAAACACAAAGTGGTATAAAATACTGCTGTTGAAGCTGCGAAAGATTTTAGGTCCTCACTATACTATTAGGGACTCATTATGGTATCAGGCCGTGCGGTAGACCATGCCATATTAACCAAAGCATTCGACACTGAAATAACAAGGGAAGTAAATAAGAAAATATTATCCTAACCAGTAATTTCATGTGTGACATTTTCTTGTACGCGGTGAGTTTACGCGCTTCGGGGTATGCTCATGATGGGGAGTGGTTGCAAAAGTATCTGTGCCGAGCTTACGAATAGATGCAGGAGATATCTGTTCATTGGATAACGCCATTTTAAAAGTACGCAAGAAAATTGACACATCACAATCAGTTCACGATCAAAATAAATCATTTCCTCTATGGGTACTAATCACTATACAAGGAAAGCATCGTTAATCTCGTGTAAGGAAGGGTGCACGTATAGCTTACTAGCCGATAATAAGTATTATATTTTTGGAAAGGAAGGCAATTGCGAATAATGAACTTCCTTTTTTAGGCGAAGAGTCCGATTGAACTTATTGACCTTTTTATTTGCTTTGTAGCAACTAATTTGCGCTTGACGCTCAATAATCGTATTGTGAGAGATATTTACATTTTGTATGACCAAGGAGAAGAGATGGATCCCGAGAAATGCGTGGGCTGGGGTTTCGATGGCTGTTTCTACGATGTCTGGCAAAGGAGAAGGTGTCCAAGCAATATGAGGAAAAAGTATAAAAGGCATTGTTCTTTCATTGGCTTTTCACACAAAAAATTTTTAGGTTAGTAAAGGGATTGAAGAAAATTGCTATTATTAAATTTATACAAAACTGTAGATAATATTTGAACATTATTAAGGTGTATTCGCGAGATCACGCGTGTTCGCTTGTTGATAAAATTAATCGCCACAATCCAATGATCTATGCAGACCAGGTATGGTCTGCACACAAGTGCATCAGAGTGTTTAAGGAGCTCTTTGTACGAAACCTTGGATTTCGTCAAAACCTCGCAGCACATTCAACTATTTGTAGGAAATGGTTAGGAGCCATCGGAAAGGTAAGGAAAAAATCATCGATGAAGTATTAAAAGAAGCTAATCAAATCGCCGAGCATCTGGGACTTGATCTGAATATACCACGGATTTTTGGTAGGTAGCAGTACCGCAGCAACCATCCAGCAACAAATTCTCGGAGTTCTGGAGAAGATCCTTAATAACTCCGAATCTAGATTCTATAACTTCTTCTTTGGAATTACGGTTTTCTACTGAAAATACAAATTCTTATGCATTGAAATATCTAGCTAGGTTCCACAGGCTACTTAATACTATTGCTGAATTATAAGCATAAAGACGTTTTATAGTTTTTACCACTTGGGCAATGATAGAAGAAGAGCTAGAACTTTGGTACAAAATTTGGAAGGACAAGAAACTGAGTAGTGAAGAACTAAAAGATCTTGTTTGTCTCCCAAAAGTCTTAAAGGAGACTGGATAACCTTTCTTTCCGTGATGGCGAAAAAGGCTTTGATGATACTACTCGCCAACCATGCACCACCATACGTAAGACACTCTTACAGTACTCTCTGCTAAGGATCAAGACTTGGCGGCGCATGGTCTGAACGACAACAGGTGATCGGACTGGCTATGATGAGTGTACACTGAAAATTTTTATCTGACAATGATGATTATTTTAATTCAAACGTAGAATTCAATAAATTTGTAGTAAAATTGCCAACGAAAAACTTCTTCATTAATATTAATCTTTACAAATGCTCTATATTGATGAATTTCCATCATTTGAATATTGTATTTGAATTTATTGTTTTAATAAAATAATTTTTTTAAATGTTAATCATTCGATTATGCATGCATCTGTGGCTATAGTTTTTATTCTTCTTTCTTTTATAATATATATATTATATTATATATATATATATATATATATATATATATATATTATTAATATATATCATATATATATTATATATATATTTATATATATATTATATATATATATTATATATATATAATATATGAAGCTTTTATACTTTTAAGCTGCCCGCTAGGTTGGAAGCTGCGGAACGCTCATGCAGAGAATATGAGGTATGGAAGGAACAGTTGGATGTCTGGTATGATGTGTATGGTGAGGACCACGAGAAACCGGCTGGTGTGGTTTTGTTGAGTTTAGGGAGAAAGGCTTTCGAGTGTGTGAGTAAGGTGGAGTGGAGGTCGTTGGGAAAGAAAGAGGGTGTGGAAGCTATTGTGAAAAGATTAGATGAGAAGTATGCCAAAGAAAAGCAGAGAGACAGATATGACAGATTATGTGAGTATTTTTACATAAAGAAGAAAACTGGCGAGTCTAATGTGAATAGGTATGAGTTGGTGGAGGAGAAATGTAAGATAGTGGGGAAGGTGGATCTAGGGGTAGATATGAAATGTGTGCACTTGCTGGAAGGAGCGAATATTGACGATAATCAGAAGCAAATGGTCTTGGCGTATTGTGGTAAGGATGTGTGGGAGTTTAAAATTTTTAAGGATGCTTTGGTGAACATTTGTGAAGGGTTTGGAAGGGGTAATGTTGCGAAGGTGAATGACGAAGTAGTAGAGGGAAGCGGGGTGTGGTACGGAAGTAACCAAGGGGGTGCAAGAGGGGGTGGGCCCAGTTACGGTGTGAGAGGTGAGTGGAAAGATGGAAAAAGGCTGAATGCTAGAGATGCTTTTGGGAATGTAAGGAAGTGTATAATCTGTCGGTCAGAATATCACTTTGCGTATTTGTGTCCCAAGAATGCCTTGAATGATAAAAAGGATAAAGAGTGTTCGAGTGGTGAGAATCGAGAGCAGCGGAAGGAGGATGTGAGGGGGAATGTAGAGCGTGAGAGAAACAAGGTGTATTTGGTGGAGAAAAATGAGGTAGCAACTGTAACAGGTGAGAGAGACGTTTACATGGAATCTGGTATGACTGATGTGGGTTATCGGAGGAGGTGGGATAGATTCGGGAATATGAAAAGGTGTGATTTTTGTCATTCGGAAAAACATTTGTGGAGATATTGTGATGTGTACAGGGTAACAGAGAGCGAAGGGGTGAAGAAGTTGTGTTCGGTGGGTGATAGTGCGGAGAAAAGGGTGTATCCAGTGGGGAATGTGGAAATGAATAGAGTAGGAATTGGTAGAGGAAAGAGGCTGGTGAATTACGTGAAAGAAAGTGAGGCAAAAGCATGGATGGGAATGGGAAGAGGGATATCTGTTGGGACTAATACGAGTAGTGAGGAGTCATTGTCTGCATTGTCTGAGGTGGAAGAGGAGGTGGAAAGTGATAGACTGAGGATGAGGAAAGAGTATGAAGAGATAGTACAAATATGTGATACTGGGGCGGATGGGGGTGAGACGATGGTGGTAAAAGGCAGACTTGGCCCGGAGAAACGTCGGCGAATTGGTGAATGGAAGAAGCGTGACAAATAAAGGGAGAGCTAGTTGTGCGTGATGAAGTTGGTCAAGGAATTTAAGAGTGGGATGTGTGGGGAGGTGAAACGAGAAGAATAGGTTGAGGATGATAGGAAGACTGAAAGAAGTCATGCGGAACAGGAGCAACTGTGAGTAGGTGTGTTGAGGTGTTTGTTTGCTTTTTTGTGATTGGTGTGGTTGTGTTTGAAGTGGGCGACAGAGTGAGAGAAAGAGAGGGGAGAGAAAGGTATAAGAATGATGAGTTTTTTTGTGTTTTCTTTTCTTTAAAGAATGTTTGGATTTTGGGTTTTTGGCAGAAGAAGGAAGAGAAGAAGAAGATGACGAAGAAGAAGATGGGTTGTTGTTAGAAGAGGATTACTTGCCCTTTTTGTTTAGTGCTTTGTGTCGGCGGGCGAGTGTATTAGTGCTGAGTTTTTATTATTTATTCTGTAATTGCGTTATGTTATTATAATTTCTTATTTCTTATATATTCTCTTACAGAATATATAAGCCATTTCATGGTACTACCACTGGTGGGTAAAGAAGGTTAAACTGTTGGTTAGGGTTTTTTAGGGTGTGTAACGGATAAGGAAAAGGAAAGGAACAAGTAATATTTCGTTTAGGGTTGGTTAGTTACTGGGATCCCCTTGAAGAGCTCTTGGTATTGTATTGGATCTTGGGAAACTAATTAGCCAAATACTTTGTATATTATTCATATATCCGTTCTAATAAATATATAAGCCTTTATCAATAGTTACGAGTTGTAACTAGTACACAACAAGGATATCTTTTGTTCATCCGTTTTATAAGAAGTTGATTTTCTCTATCGTTGGGTATATCTACAGTGGGTGAGTGTTTGTTTTAGTTTGTAGTACTATTCTCTGTTATCACAATTTTCACCTACACTTTCATTATCTTTGAGGTTTTCTTTCTTATGACCATGGTGAACTTTATTTAAATAAGCGTCTAAGACAAAGTTCTTAAATGCCCCCTAAACGTTTTTAATACTATTTCAGTTGTTTGCTGTATACACAGGCGTTGTTCATCCCTGTATGGAATATGCGTCACATGGGTGTTGGACGTATCCGGTCAACTTCTCAAGTTAATCTTACTCTTTCCTTATTATATCGTTATTACAAGAAACATTGAGCTAGTTTGTTGAATGTCTCCTGGACTTAAGCGATTTCCGGTGGCACTTCATTATACATTTTTTTTACCTAACTCTCAAATCCAAACTTGGTTGATAGGCCAATTGTATAATTTCTACCTGAATAAAGAGTCGTCATATGCTATGAACAGTTTAAAGAGTAGCCGAAGTCATTAATGAACAGTAAGAGAAGCGTAGATGATATGTACAATTATGAGCAACATCAATTATTGACAGGAAAGAAAAGGAAGTCGATATTATCGACAACTATCGATATAGAAATGACTTCATAAAACTAGAGCAGGAGTGACTTAAGTGGAGCCCAAAGGAAATTGGAATTTAGCAACGTGGCTATGCTTTATGTCAACGTCATGACAAGTATATCGCAGCACAAGGATCCCCAGTGTCTTCAGGAAAGAATACAAACACATTGTTAAATTGAAAGTATATCATAACTGACATCGAAAATGGAAATGATTCCCAAATGAATCTAGAAAATAACAGTTAAGGAATAGATCTAAAGTCTTGAGACAGAATACAGGCTGAGAGTACATAGGGAAATAGTTAGAGGATTTGCACTGACAAATCGGAATAAGCTCATTTTTTGCAGAGCTTAACGACCGAGATAAGTTTTAGTATTACCGGCAAAGGAGTAAAGCGAATTTGGGCAGTCACCAAATCAAATGATAGCATACAAATAAAAACTGGAAAAATACGATCAGGGCCCTGCCTCTAAAGTTTATAGATGTTAGCTATCCCTGCCCAGCATAATATGGTTATTTCAGGGTAAAGGATTGGAAACATTGAAACTGAGAGAACGTAGAAAATAAAAATGTCATTAGTTGTCCAGCAGATAGGTAGAAGTAACGCAATGTCAATTGTTGTTCAGGAGGAGAAAATCGGAAGTGAAAAAAAAAAGGGCAATTTATGGCTTAGAAGATTTTGAGAATGGCTGACAAATTTTCTCAGTGGATCAAAGATTGCGAACTATCCATATTGTGAAAGTATCTCAAATAATCCGATTTCCCCTGTATTGATTTCAGACAGTGAAAACTTTAGCAAACGAGGTTTTTCAACTCGCCGAAAAACATAGTCCATTAGTCTGAATGCATGAGAAAGAGATGCAATTGAATCATAGATTTTAAAGCAAACATTAGACGTAAGGAAGAATAGACATCATCTTGTTTTATCATATGTTTATGCTCCACTTTTCATGCCAGTACTTAGCGTCCATATTCAGAACGATTACATTCCAAGGGTACTTTAGCAAAGAAGCATACAAAGCAACATTAAACTAACCTGGTTAAGATCAGGCCGTTTTACGTTAATTTTTTTTTTTTTTACTAATTAAGAATTTTTGTTCTAACGCAAAAGAATTACCTCCAGATTCCGTAAGCACGGAAAATGGAAGTACAAGAATTTAATTACCTTCATCTTATAAACAACAAACCAAACAGCCAACGAATATTTAACATATATATAAGTACTAGTAGTAAAAAAAAAAATTAGTAAGTTAATTGTTAAATGACTAAGCGAGCACCTTAGAACAGCAAAATTGCTGAGTAGTCTACTTTCAGTTCTTAGGAAATATATAGTCATCAATATCCAGTACTCAATTGAATTATATACATACTAAACTTGTTAAATCATAAATCAAACTAAAGTAAAATTAAAACATAGTATCACACTTCTCTCTAATAATAAGATTGTGGGCAACTTCCTGTTGAAACACTTCAACAGTGGGTAACAGGACTCTTTGTTTTTCTTCATCCTTCTACAGCTCTTTAGGTAATTTTCTCAAAGTATCATCACCAACCTAATAAGGTATGTCTTGTTAAACATCAAACACATGACACCGATTAATAGATTTTTTCTACACTAAAATAATATAATATTCTAAATGCTTTTAACTATATTTTCATCAACATCTCTACATCTTTTCTTGAAAACAGAAAATGACCATATAAAAGGTGCAAACTCAATTCTTAATTAACTTACCAAGCAACCAAGGCAGTTTCACAGCCCAATCGAGGAACGCAGACACACATTGATTGGCTCCTTGCCTCCAAATCAATTCTATAAAAGAGGATCATGTATTTGTTTCACCGCCTTTAGGTAGAACTTCGTGTAACTAAGGAAGAAATTTACAAATGAAACTTAGGAGGGACATTTAATTTATTCCGAATTTAAAAAGTTTTGAACATTTTGGATATATATATATTATATATATATCATATATATATTATATTTATATATATATATATTATATATATATAATAATATATATAATATATATATATATATTTTATATACTATATATATATATATATATATATTATATATATAATGGATATACCTTATCAAAATCAATCACAGAATCTACTACTAACAGAAGGTTTCCATATTCAATCGTTTCTTTATTTTTAGGTTATTAAAAAGAGTCACAAATAAAAAAAAAATTCTATTAGAAAAATTATAAATTGGAAGCTGTTTAACAAAGATGTTTCTCAATGAGTTATGTATTTATTATAAAATGTAACTTAAATTCAATTAAATTTATAGGTAAATACTTCTATAGCCTTTACATAAAGTATCATTCTTCATAAAATGCAAATATGTTAAATTATTTAAATCCACAACCGGTTGATTACGAGAATAAGGCTGACTTTTATAAATCAATTAATAAAAAAAGCTTACAACTATATATATTATTATATACTATATATATATATCTATATATTATTAATATCTATTATATATATATATATATATATTTAATATTATATATATATATTACTATAATATATATATATATATATATATATATTATATATATAATATACTATATTAAACAAAAAATGATTGCGCTTTATTGCTTTTTAAACCATATTTTTCCTCTCAATAGACACCAATCTGTTT
>JABUQX010052989.1:20000-33205 GCA_015478945.1 Trachelipus rathkii
ATATAAATTGTATTTAGAGTTTTATGGATTTGCAACAGGCCGTAAGATAGGATTAATCGGGAAGGCCTATATGGCAGGCGTGTTAGTGATTTATGGCGTTTGGTGTAGGTTCCTGAATGGATCAAAAGTATGTATGACGAAGGTGAAGCGTGTGTAAGAATACATAGAGTTGAAAGTGATGGTTTTAATATTAATAGCGGAGTAAGGCAGGGATGTGTCATGTCTCCGTAGATTATCTCAATTTGTATACCTGTCATGCTTGGGGTTAAATGGAAGAATAGAAGTATGGGTGGAAGGTGCTTGTGTTTAGAGATTGATGTTAGAATGGAAGAGTGTGGAGGGTGCCCTACCTATTATATGCAGATGATTTGGTTTTGTGTGGTGAATCTGAAGAGAGTTTGAAAGCATTGGTAGAGAGATTTGGGAGGGGCTTGTAAAAGGAGGAGTTTGAAAAGTAAACGTTATAGAGTACAAGGTTAATGGATGTGAGTGAGGACAGCCCTCTGTGTGAAGTTATGTTAGATGGTGAGCGCTGGAAAAAGTGTCTGAGTTTAAATATTTAGGAATATATGTTTGATGAAAGGGGAGATAGAATGCAGTGTGTAGTAGTAAAGTTGTGAATGATAGGAAGGTGGCTGGTGCAATTAAATCGTTGGTGGATGTGCGCTAGGGTCTTACATGAGGGTATGTTATTACCTGTGTTTTAATGTATAGGAGTGAGACTATGGTGTGGAATAAGAGGTGTAGATCTAAAGTAAAATGTGTTCAGAATGGATAATCTTAGGGAGTGTTAGGTGTGAGAAGAATTGATAACATGAGGAATGAAGTTAGAGAGTTATGTGGTGTGAAGAAGGGATAAAAATGAGAGAATAAAAATAAGTATACATTGAGATGGTTGGTCATGTGGAAAAAATGGATGAATACGTCGGTTGTTAAGCGATGTATAGTGGTGTGTGCGTTGGGAATCAACCGACTGGGAGACAGAAGAAAAAGTAGATTGAGTCAGTAGAGGAATGCCTGGAGGAGAGAAATGAGCTTGGCAGAGGCAAAAAGAAAGGTGCATAATAGGAGTGAATGCTGGGGTTTTTGTGAGGGGGTATGGTTGCAGCCCACCTGGGCTAAGGATGAACCTACATTGAGAGATGCCATAGTGAGGGTCGTCGCCGGCCCCGTAAAGCTCTAGGGTGGATTTTCTGACTAGGACGAGTTCTCACTAATAATGGTACAGAGGGGGCGGTAAAGGCTGGGCTTTCTTTTCGAATTTGTGTCATATTCTTCTACATACTTTCTGTTTCCAGTACATTTCCACCACCTTTACCCCAGTGCTTGGGGAAAGCAAGGTAGATGATAATATATATATTATATAAGTATTATATATATAATATAATATTATATTAATATACTTATATACTTATATATATACATATAGTATATATATATTATATATTATATATATATATAATATATATATATATATATCTATATATATTATATAATATATATATATATATATATATATATATATATATATATATTTCAACAATGAAATGAGATTAAAATATTTTCACCATCACTTTTCATTAAATTTATTGATAGTCTAATAAAAACTAAAAAATTTAAATAAAATTGTCAAAATATACTTAAAAAATTTAAATTTCGTTGATTTCTGAAAAACTTACCTGGTCCACCACATATTACACATCTTCCTTGATATGAACCATAATTACATTCATCATGTGCACAAGTGTCCTGGAGTCTCATATGAATCTAAATCACACATTTACCATCACATTTTCTAAAGACGACCTATGGCTACCCCTGGCTGTTTTCTAAGAAAATTAAATCTGGATGGAAGCTTTGCCATTTTACCATATATATATTTTACTAATAATTTTACATATAAGAAAAAGGCTAAATTTAGATATTAAATTTCCAGCTGAAATAAAACAAGAAACATTAATAGTTAGTAATAAAATTTAATCTTATTCAAAACTACTTACTATGTAAAAATAAAAAAATAATAATGCCACAAAGGTTATCAATGTAAAATGCCTGTCATATTCCCCTATGAAAACAACTATTTTAAGGATAGAAATTCCTATAAAAATTTATAATTTAAAAAAAAAAAAAAAATTAAAATTCAACCTGAAAAATATTTAATTGGTTGTATCAGAATCATCAGTCGTCACTACTCATTTAGATAGAAGTTTTGAAATTTTATTTAGTAACTCTATGATTGCATTATAAATTATAAAGTTGTATGCATATCAGTGGTGTGTGTGCACTCAAGGATATACAAAGTCATGTACTATAAGACAATGTAAATTGATACCCTGATTAACAGGGATGGAAAGTTAGGAGTTGGGAGTCCAGACTTTTATGAAGAGTCAGGAGTCAAAGTCCAGAGTTGAGACAATATTTTTGAGGAGTCTGGACTCTGGAGTCATTTGTTTTCTCAACTGCTTGCCAAATATTCTCCAGGTTATAAATTTTAAAATTTAATGTGATATTAACAATGATAATAATACTTGAAACAATTATCTTGTTTTGATATATGTCTATTGATTCTTTCTCTTCCTTTTTATTCATAAATCTAAACTCTAATGCCTTCTTCATCTCTTCTTTTAAAGTCTGAACTCTGCTGTCATCCTCAGAGTTTGAGAGATATGCTGGAGAGCTCAAATATGGAGAATAATTGATGATATAATTGATTTTGCCTTATAGTTTCCGTAACCATGAGAAATGGTTGCAAAGCTCTTAGAATTTTTTCAAGTATTTGCCATTTATTAGCAGTCAAAGCTTAAATGATTGATTGTTCTATAATATAAACTTGCAGAGGTCTTTTCAAACATTCAATTCTTTCTAGAATCAAATATGTGCTATTCCACCTTGTATTAACATCTTGAATTGGCATAAGTGGGCTTGCAAGATGTGGATCCAAGTCTCTTTGTATTCTTTTAAGTTCATTACAGCTTAAAAACTGGAATGATTGAAATTTGTACAAATATTCCTACATTTCTTTATTAAATCACTTACTGTTCTTTAAGAAAATAAGGCATCTTTAAATAACAAATTGAAGTTTATGAATAAAACAAGAAAAACTTGTGTATCCTGCTAAATTAGTTCCAAGTTTCATGTTATATGCTCCATCTCGAAGGATCAAATGGATTTTGTTAGGAGGAATTTCCCAATTATTCGTCATAATTTCAAAACTCATAGTGATTTTAATTCCTGAATGAGAACCTGGGAAATACTTGCAATGGAGTACACAGTCCATTTTTTTAAACTCGCTGGTAAGACAGAGTGCAGTTAAAGAAATAAATGACTCGTTTGAATTATTTAGCTCTCTATATATATATGTAGTAAATGATATCTGATCAGCCTTAGAGAACTTCTCGAATATTGCTGATCATAATTTCCTGTATGAAGTTGGTAACATCTTCTCTACAAAATATTTTCTACTAGGAATAAGATATTTTGATTGAAGATGAGCAATAAGTTCTATGAATCCCTGATCTTCAGTGACTGTGAATAACTGGTTACTCATTGCGATAAAATTCATTATTTTCTGTGATTTGGGGTCATTGATATGCCAAATCTTTTTTGGGGAGAAACTCTCCTCAAAACTCACTTATCTCACGGCTTGGATCTATTGCTATTGTGGATTCCCCTGTTCTAGAAAATACAAGACTCTCCGTTTTATTATTAAAAATTTGGGACATCCAGAATTTCCCTTCGATGATGATCTTCCACATGTTCATGAAGTGGCGTTGTACTAAATGTAAGATTTTATGTTGAAAGTTATATAAAATATTTTTATATATTTCTATGGATTACAAAGTTCATTAGAAATTCCGGTTCCAGCTCTAAAAACATGCAACGCGGCCGTAATACACGATATTAGCACTATTAAGTTTTACCGTAACACCTTAATATATATATATATATATATATATATATATATATATATATATATATATATATATATATATATATATATATATATATATATATTATATATATATATATATATATATATATATATATGCTATATATATATATATATATATATATATATATATAAGCGTCAGGTGTATTTGACTTGAACACTTTAGGCATAACTTCGTCTCCCGACTTTTCCCTAATGCACTTTTTGGAAATTTTTTTCCTATTCAAGACCATATAGTAGGTAATAAGCACACAAAAAAATAATAATTAAAATAAAAATAATAATAAGTTTTATTAAAGTTTAAATAAAGCTTATTCAGACTCACCTTGGAGGGAATCGGACCTCGTGAAATTGAATCGGACCATCTGTTTAAATTCCTCTTTTACGTATAAATTCAATTTTATATTTTAATTTTTACTTAATATAATAATTATTTATCATATTAAAATTAGTAATACGTAATATAAATATGATACATAAGATAAAAATACTTAATACAGTTCACCCTACTCGCTTAAAGTGGCACTTTTGGAATTTGTATTTTTTATATAAATTTCATTTTTTATTTTAATTTTTACTTAATATAAGTAACTATTTATTATATTTAAATTAATTATACATAATAAAAATGTCAATAATAATACATAAAATAAGAAAAACAATGGTGGTCCGATTCACCCCATCATCAATTTTTACGGCGGGTGAATTGGACCAAGTTAGGCCCCATGATTTTGCCACTAATACTGTTTGGAACAAAAATTTACTTTGCCAGTTTAAAGCTAACATACTCAAGTGTATACACTGAAAAAATAATTAAAATCCATCCACAATTTTTCATTTTATAAGTTAAAAAAACTCACATTTTTCAAAAGTGAAATTCTATTGAAGGCCATTTTATAGCCTAATTTATTATATTTTTAAAAAATATAAAAACTCTCTAAAATTAAAGATGATCTAAATAAAACTTGTAGTACTACCGTGTGGCTATTAAATGAGCAAAATTTTTATTTTTATTTTTTTTTATTTAGAGTGGACCGAATCACCCCTCTAAAAGAGGTGGGCCCGGTCACCCCGCCTGACGCTATATATTGTTTTTGTGTATAAAAAAAAAAAAAAAAAAGGTAATAGTAGAGCAGAGGGGTGTCACCCCCGATTTTATAAAAATCAAAGGATATACTTTAAAAAAAAATAATGAAGAATAGTGGAAGCAGAAAATTGCAGTCTCTTTAGGCAAAAAGTTACAGCCCAGGTAGTAAACTCACATGGAGCTTTTCATTTTGATCCATCAAGGTTGGGTCTCATTTCAGGCCCTCTAGTTCCAGGTTATGATAAGTTTTATTAGGTATACACAGAAAATCTATAGCGTTGAGTGGTGACGGGCCTCTTTTAGAGGGGTGATTTGGTCCACTCTAAATAAAATAAAAAATAATAAAAAAAAATTTACTTTTTTTTTCGCTCATTTATAACCACTTGTGGTATTACTACAAGTTTTATTTAGATTATATTTAATTCTAGAAAGTTTTATATTTTAAAAAATGTGAAATTAGGGTACAGAATTTCCTTCAATGAAACTTCACTTTGAAAAGTGAAGTTTTAACTTAAGATATAAAATGAAAAATTATGGACTCACAGTATTTTCAGTGGTCTGCACAGTATGTTAACGTATCAAGCTAAATTTTGATCCAAGCAATATCAGTAACACTGCACTGAAGGCTAACTGGTCATTCCCTTGGCAAAAATTGATGGAGAGAGTGACTCGGACCACCATTGTTTTCGTATTTTACGTGTGTATTGACATTTTTATGTATAATTAATTTAAATGTAATAAAGTTACTTATATTAGGTAAAAATTTTAAAAAAATGAAATTTTAATAAAAAAAACGAGTTCAAAAAATCATGGCTCTTTAGTGGGAGGAGGTGGTGGACCGCAGCTATATTGCGTGTTACATTGTCATTATTGACATTTTGAACCCACTTGACCGGAGCACAGCTGTGATAAACAGTATTATATTAAGTAAAGAGGCCAAAACTCAAGAGTGAAGTATAAATGGCGGGCTAAACAGTGGTCACGATCCTCAATATTCGATCACTTTCACCTCCGCAGGTCGACTTCAGCTTTAATAAAACATTATTAAATTACATTATTAATACTGTGTGCTATGCCCGGCTATAGGGCCGTGATTACAAAAAATTTCCAAAGAGATTTTTCCCATAAGTCAGAGATAAGATATACAAAGTGGTGTGATCACCATATATATATAACAAAATCTTATCATACCCCCTGAACTAGGATGACCCTAATTTATCTTATAAGACTATAAGAAAATTTTAAACTTTGAGAGGCTGTAACTTTTTTTCCTAGACTTAAATCATTTTCATTTTAAACTTCATTATTTTTAAGAGTATGGATAGATATTGATTTTAAAAAAATATATATATATATATATATATATAACTTATATTATATTTAAATTCATTATTTTTTTATATGCTATATATATATATATATATATATATATATATATATATATATGGGAAAATTCAAACTTTGAGAGGCTGTAACTTTTTTCCTAAAGAGACCACCTATTTTTGTTTTCACTATTCTTCATTATTCTAGAGTATATTCTGTGATTTTCATAAAAATTACCAAAAAAAAAATATTACAAAATTTACTTTTTTTTATTTACTTACGTACTTTGTCTATACAACCGAATCATTGATAATTGTAAAAAATTTATTGTGTAAATTGGACTAGACAAAACTCCAATTCCCGAATTTTAGGTTGGGAGTTGGAAATGTTTTCATCTTCTGAACCTGTGGCACGTTGCTTGGGCTTTCCTTGTTCTGGATGGTTCATAACAATGTCATTCTTTTCAAGATTTTTGCCAGGGGTATGACCGTGAAGGCCATCGGGATACAAGGTCGACATCAACCAATGAGGCAAGTTGTAAAATATGCGTTGTGACCACCGGTGAGGTTTACCAAGTTTAAAATTTTGCATTAAATCTTTATCTAGATTTCAACTATAAATTGTGAAACTATTAATATTATTTAAAAACAAATTCATTCGCTATTTGCTTTAATTAATAATAAAGGCAAATGGCGAATGAATTACATACACTTTGTTTGTCCCAGATAAATAGTGATGAGCACACTTTCACAACAGCAAACATTGGTAAAGTTGGTACAGTGTTTCCTTCACCTTGATATTCACGAGCAATCTTTAAGATAACAGATAAACAGATCCTATGGATGCCGCAAGAGGACCGATTTATATCGATATTGATATTTTTTCGATAGTATCGAAAAATATCGATGATATTTTTTCAGCCGATATATCGATATATCGATATTTTATTCTCAGTATCGAATCAACGATATATTTTTTTTTTACTTTAGAAATTTTGAGCAGTTTTCTTTTTTCATAAAATAACATTTTAGGAAAATGTGTGTATTTTTCAGGCGCTTGGATGATGGGGACATTTTGTCTGACTCAGGAGGAGGAGGAGGAGGAGGAGGAGGAGGAGGAGAAGGAGGTCAGATGATCATACAAGAGAAGAAGTAGAGACCTATAGGGGAAGAACTTTTCATGAAATATACCTATTGCGTATTTAACTTTTCAAATTAGATATTTATAAAAAGCAATGAAAGTATCCTATATAATATACAGGACAATACTAGTTTTGATGTTAATGTTAAATCTTTAATTAAAATTTAATTTAATCTGAAATTAGAAATGTTTAAGTTTATATGTGAAGATTTTCTACTTTACTCGAAGCTTTATTCCCTTTGTAAAATCACCTCCACTGCTAATTCAGGGCCATGATTAGTGTTTACTTTAAAAGTAATATATATATATATATATATATATATATATATATATATATATATATATATATATATATATATATATATATATATATATATATATATATATATATATATATATATATATATATATATATATATATATATATATATATATATATATATATATATATATATATATTTAATTTTTTATATATATATATATGTAACCAACATAATATATATATATATATATGCTATAAAACTCTTCAAATATATATATGTATATAATAATAATATATATATATATATATATAATATAGTATATATATATGTATATAATAAGTAAATTCATCAATGTAGTTTCAAATCATTTTTAATAAAGAAATAAATAAAATTAGAGTACTCAGATACAGGGCCCTCTTAACCGCTAGGCAAACTAAGCAAATGCCTTGGGCGGCAGAATATGAGGGCGGCCCTAGGTGGCTAGAACGTGGCAGACAATGACAGAAAAAAAAATAACTATATAAAAATATATATTTATATATATTTATATATATAAATAGCATATATATATATAGCAATAACCTTAACCAACCAGCAATATATATATATATATATATATATATATATATATATACTTTCATATATATATATATATATAATATATATATATATATAATATATATATATATATATATATATATACTATATATATATATATATATATATATATATATATATATATATATATATAATATATATATATAAAATTATATATATATAAATATATATCCTATGATTTTAAAGAGGAGGAGGTAATAGATATCATGAAGGAGAGGAAGATAGATATGTTGAGGATGGCGGAGATGGAAGATGGAAGAAGGATTTGTTCTGATGTATAGTGGGGTGAGAAAAGGAATAAGAAAGCATGGTATCGGAATTATAGTGGGACCAAGACTGTCACCATGTATACAGAGAGTAAAAATTATAAATGAGAGGTTGATGATGTGCGTATTGAAGATAGGCCGGATAAAATATAGAATATTCCAGGTATATGCACCACAACAGGGGCACTCAGAGGAGGAAAAAAACTAGATTTATGGAATTGATGGAGGAAGAGGTGGGGGTGGAGGAGGAGGGGGAGAGGTGCTTGTTGATGGGAGATTTCAACGCGAGAGATGGAGAGAGTATTGGGACCATTTGGAGAGGATACAAGAAACATGGAGGGAGAGGCGTTGATTGATTTTTGTGTGAGAAACGATCTAAAAATAATGAACACGTTTTTCAAGCATAGAGAGTCTCACATCTTTACGAGGTATAGATGGAATCGGGTAACGCAACAATTCGATCAAAAATCGGTGATAGACTACATGATAGTCTCCGATAAAAGGATGGTTAAGAATGTAAAGGTGATCCCGGGAGTGTCCTTGGATGCGGATCATAGACTGGTGGTGGCGGACATGAAGATAAGAGGGGAGGGAGGAGTAAATGAGCAGAAGAGGGCAGTGATCAGAGTGGAGAAGTTGGAAGAACAAGAAACGAGACGAAATTATGAACGGGAAATGCAGGAAACCCTAAGGAATGGAGAAGAAAACGAAGACTTGCAGGATGTCATCAAGGAAGTGGCAGAGAAACTCTTCGTAAAAGATGGGTAGGAGGTACTAGGAAAGAGACATACACCATGGTGGAACGAAGAGGTGAAAAAAGCAATTAAGAAAAAACAGGGAAAATGAGGAAGTGGCTAAAAAGAAGAACAGCGGCAGCAAGGGAGGAATATGTACAGGCAAGGAATGAGGCAGAGAGAATAAAGAGGAGGGCAAAAAAGATGGAGACGGAGAGAATAGCAGGAGAAATAACGAGAGATGTGGGCGAAGGGAAGAAAAAGCTATTTAAGATGGCGAAGGCGTATAGGAAACCGTAACTTGAAATATAAAAGATAGAAACGGAGAGATTCTTGTGAGACCGGAAGAAAGAAATGATAGATGGACCGAATACTATGAAGATCTACTAAATGTAGAATACAGAAAACAAGAGGAAGAGGTTGCATATCAGACGAGGGGGAGGAGGAAGAGGAGGAGGAAGACGGAGAGATAACGGTAGGAGAATATGAGGAGGCTATAAAAAGGATGAAGAAGGGTATAAAGCCCCAGGAGAGGATGGAGTGGCTGTGGAGGTGGTGGTGGAGAGGAGAATCATCAGTTTGATGAACAAGTGTTGGAGAGGAGGAAGGTGCCGGAAGGTGGGGCAAAGCAATAATATACCGATATATAAAGGTAAAGGAGATGCAGGAAGCTGTAATAGAGGTATTTCACTGATGAACCATCTGGCGAAAATATATGAAAGAATATTGGAGGGGAGGCTGAGAGAGAAGGTAGAGCCGAGACTCAGTGAAGAACAGTACGTGTATAGAAGAGGAAGTGGAACGACGGACCTCTTATTCACACTAAGAATGGTCTCGGACAAGATGCTGGAATATGGCAAGAGATTCTTTGTAGCGTTCATCGACCTGGAAAAGGCATTTGATTCGATGCCAAGGAAAAAGCTCTGGAGAGCTATGGAGAGGAATTAAGTGAGGGTAGATTAAGAAACCAATATAAAGTATTTATGAGATATGTAGATTTGTAATGTTAGAACTGAGTGCGAGAACGATAGATGGTTTGAGGTGAAAACAGGAGTGAAGCAAAGGAGTCTTTTATCGCCACTGCTGTTTATATTATATTTAGGGGCATGATCCAATATATGGGTTTTTGGCTGGGGCTGATCCCAGTTTTCAGCCCCACCTAAAAATGGACATAAAATTCGGAATTTTCAGCCGATTTTGACTATATAAACACCAAAATGTAGCTTTTTTTGCGCTCTAAAACGTTGTTTTCCGGTGTTTTTCTGTGACTGTAGTCATAACTTCAAAATTTTCAATTTTTCAAAATCCATGTTATTGACTATTTTCATATCAACTTTCAGATTTTTTTGCGAAATGACTTCAAACTCGAAATATGCATAGATGGGTCCATTACCTACAATAAATACGTATTACATTTTCGAATTTTTTAGTTTTGTGCTCAGCGTTGTCCAATTTCCAAACCCATTTTTAATTTGAAAAGTGAAAAATTGATATTTTTTTTTCTACCCATCCGATCAACATCAAATTTTCAGGGCTTGTATAGTCGGGCAAGATGCATCATTTTTACTTAGATAATTTTTTGTATACTCAATAGAAAATTTTTAAAAAATTTTCAAAAACTTTTGAAAATTTGTTCCAAGAACAAATCAAACCTATTGCATATACAAAGAAATTATCTAAGTAAAAAGATGCATCTTGCCCAAATACCTAAACCCAGTGTGTCTGAAACAAAAAAAGAAAATATGTCAATTTTCACTCAAGTAAAATTTGTTGTGGTTCTTATAACACAAACAAAATTCAGCCTGCATGGACCCAGTAACTGACTCGGATTTAATCATTCACTGAAATCTGAGGTGTATGAAAATAGTCTAACATGGTTGCAATGAAAGGGGATGAAACACCAGAAAATGCGATTTTAGAAGCGCAAAAAAACCCCACAGTACCACCTGGTCAAATCGGCTGAAAATTCCGGGCCCTATATCCAGCCCCAGGTAAGGGTAACAGGATCAACCCGCTCCGCTATATATATTGGATCATGGGCCAGTGTTGATAAAGAAAGTGAGGGGAGAGACTGGGAGAATTTGAAGGAGACATAATGGCATATGCGGACGATCTGGCATGTTGGAGCAAGAGAGAGGAGACGATTCGAGAGGTGGTGGAGTTGTTTGCGGAGGAGTTGGAGGAAGCAGGGATGAGGATGAACGTACAGAAGACAGAGATATTAACAATAACCAGAGGAAATGAGGAGGAGATGAGGATGGTGGTGAGAGGGGAGGAGGTGAAGGAGGTAAATACCTGCAATTATCTCGGAGGATGTTTTAACAAAAGGGGAGGAAGTGGAGGAGAGATTACGCGAAGAATGGAAAAGTATGGATTAGTTATGAAAGCGGTATACCCCATGATGAAAGATAAAAACATCGGAATAGAGGTTAAAAAATGATTTTTAAAGTATACTGACTCCGACGCTGCTGTACGGAGCGGAAACATGGACAACAACGAGAAGAGGAGAGTAGAATACAAGCGGCGGAGATGAGGGTATTAAGAACTATGATTGGAAAGAGTAGGAGAGACAGAATAAGGAATGAAGTAATTAGAGAAGATACAGGGGTGAAGAAGATGATACTGAAGATGGATGTGGGGAGATTGAGATGGTGGGGACATCTGGAGAGGATGGAGCAGGACAGAATGCCGAAAAGAAGATGGGAATGGACACCAGAGGGCAGAAGACCAAGGGGAAGACCGAAGAAGAGATGGGCGGAGTCGGTGGAGGACTCTCTGGAAAGATGTCAGCTACCAAAAATGAGAGTGCTAAAGAGAAGAGGAATAGTGCAGCAGAGGGATGTCTGGAGAAAGATGCTTGCGCGGCTGACAGGATGAAGAATCCTTCCTGGGAGAGGAAAAAGAAAAAAAGAATATATATATATATATATATATATATATATATATATTACTTATATTTATATATATATATATATATATATATATATATATATATATATATATATATATATATATATATATATATATATATATATAGTATATATATATATATATATATATATATATATATATATATATATACAGTGTTGAAACGCGGCACTTGCGACCGCAATTATCTCGGTTGCGGTTGCGATTGCGCCGCAATTATTTTGAATGAGTTGCGAATTGGCTTGCGACGCAATTATTTTAAGCAAAATTACACCGCAATCGCAACCACAACTTTAAAAAATATAGAAAAATAAAACATTTAATTTTATTCTGGTTTGAAATTGTTTCAAACTCGTAACAAGTTTAGATATGCTAACACAATTATCTATTATTATTATTATTATTATTATTATTATTATTATTATTATTATTATTATTATTATTATTATTATTATTATTATTATTATTATTATTATTATTATTATTATTATTATTATTATTATTATTTGTAAAAAATTCCGTTTAGTCATTTGATTTTTTCCTTTATATAGTCTTGTTTCATTTGATGTTAAATAAAAACCAACCAACCAGTATTCATTCTCAGCTTTGTTTTTAATGTTTTAGCAGATTTATTCGATATGGAGGTGCAAAAACTTTTGTTAATTTATCATGAATGTTTTATATATTTTATTTTGAATGTGTTATGTTTTTAATACACTGATGATGGATAGACCTTTATCCGAAACGTCTGATTAAGTAAATAAATAAAAAAATGTGGAAAATCCCGATACCGATATTTTTATCTCTATATATATATATATATATATATATATATATATATATATATATATATATACTAATATATATATATATATATATATATATATATATATATAT
>JABUQX010052990.1:0-14427 GCA_015478945.1 Trachelipus rathkii
AAAAGAGAGATGTATGTGTGATGGTGCAAACAATGTTGAAATTGTAAATTTTTGGATTTTGTGGTTCGAACATAAAAATGGCTATTCCTCCTGAAGAATGAGTCGAGAGGCTCGTAGAAAAGTGATTTTGATTGATATTAGAAAGGTTTTTGTGAGAGGAATACTAGGGTGTCTTTGGATTTTTAAAAGCTGTTATATGTTTGGAGTAACAGGTTCTTAATTAATTTTTGTCTAATTTTTGAAAATTGGAAAATTTTTGGATTTTTGTGGTTCAAACATATAAATGGCCATTCCTCCTGAAATACAAGTCGTAGAAAAGTGATTTTTATATTTTTGAAAAGGTTTTTGTGTGAGGAATACTAGGGTGTTTTCATATTTTTAATAGCTGTTATACTTTTGGTGTAACAGGTCCTTAAAAAATTTTTGTAAAAATTTTGAAATTTGGAAATTTTTGGATTTTTGTGGTTTAAACATATAAATGGCCTTTCCTCCTGAAATACAAGTCGTAGAAAAGTGATTTTTATATTTTTAGAAAGGTTTTTGTGTGAGGAATACTTTTGGAGTAACAGGTTCTTAACTAATTTTTATAGCTGTTATACTTTTGGTGTAACAGGTCCTTAATTAATATTTGTCAAAATTTTGAAATTTGGAAATTTTTGGATTTTTTGTGGTTCAAACATATAAATGGCTTTTCCTCTTGAAATACAAGTCGTAGAAAAGTGATTTTTATATTTTTAGAAAGGTTTTTGTGTGAGGAATACTAGGGTGTCTTCGGATTTTTAATAGCTGTTATACTTTTGGAGTAACAGGTTTTTAATTATTTTGTTCAAATTGTTTGAAATTTGGAAATTTTTGGATTTTTGTGGTTCGAACATATAAATATCCTCCTGAAATACAAGTCGTAGAAAGTGAATTTTGATATTTTTATTGAAAGGCTTTTTTGTGTAGAGGAATACTTAGGTGTCTTCGATTTTCATAGCTTGTTATACTTTGGGTAAGGTTCTATTATTTTTGTCAAAATGCGTTTGTAATTTTTGGTTTTCTGTGGTTCGCAACTATAAATGCTATTCCTCTGAAATACAAGTACGTGAAAAGTGATTTTGATATTTTTAGAAAAGTTTTTGTGTGAGGAACACATGGTGTCTTCGGAATTGTAATAGCTGTTATACTTTTGGAGTACGGTTCTTAATTTTTTTGTCATTTTGAAATTTGGAATTCTCATGGATTTGTTAGTTGATGTGGTATCGAATACATATATGGCTATTCCTCCTGAAATACAGTCGTAGAAAGTGATTTTGATATTTTTGAAAGGTTTTTTGTGAGGAATACTAAGATGTCTTCGGATTTGTAAGCCATGTTATACTTTTGGAGTACAGGCTTTTAATTTTCTATGTAAAAATGTTGAAAATTTGAATTTTTGAGATTTTTTCGTGGTTCGCATAATAAATGGCTATTCTCCTGAAATAACAAGTCGTAGAAAAGTGATTTTGATATTTTTTGAAAGGTTTTTGTGTGAGGAATACTATAGTGTCTTCGGATTTCTCATAGCTGTTATACTTTTGGAGTAACAGGTTCCTAATTTATTTTTGTCAAAATGTTGAAATTTGATAATTTTTGGATTTTTGTGGTTCGAACATATAAATGGCTATTTCTTCTGAAATACAAGTTCGTAGAAAAGTGATATTGATATTTTTAGAAAGGTTTTTTGTTTGAGGAACACTAGGTGTCTTCGGATTTGTAATGCTGTTATACCCTTTTGGAGTAACAAGGTTCTTCAATTTATTTTGTTCAAATGTTGAAATTTGGAAAAATTTTTTGGATTTTTGTGGTTCGAACTTTAAAATGGCTATTCCTCCTGAAATACAAAAGTCGTAGAAAAGTGATTTTGATATTTTTAGAAGTTTTTTTGTTTGAGGCACTAGGGTGTCCTTCGGATTTGTAATTAGCTGTTATAGTTTTGGAGTAACAGGTTCTTAATTTATTTTTGTCAAAATTTTGAAATTTGGAAATTTTTGGATTTTTGTGGTTCGAACATATAAATGGCTATTCCTCCTGAAATACAAGTCGTAGAAAAGTGATTTTGATATTTTTTGAAAGGTTTTTGTGTGAGAAATACTAAGGTGTCTTCGGATTTGTAATAGGCGCTATTCTTTGGAGTAACAGGTTTCTTTAATTTAATTTTGTCAAAATGTTGAAATTTGGAAATTTTTTGGATTTTTGTGGTTCGAACATATAAATGGCTATTCCTCCTGAAATACAAGTCGTAGAAAAGTGATTTTGATATTTTTTGAAAGGTTTTTGTGTGAGGAATACTATAGTGTCTTCGGATTTCTCATAGCTGTTATACTTTTGGAGTAACAGGTTCTTAATTTATTTTTGTCAAAATGTTGAAATTTGTAAATTTTTGGATTTTTGTGGTTCGAACATATAAATGGCTATTCCTCCTGAAATACAAGTCGTAGAAAAGTGATTTTGATATCTTTTAAGAAAGGTTTGTTTGAGGAACACTAGGCGTGTCCCTTTGGATTTGTAATAGCTGTTATTACTTTTGGAGTAACAGGTTCTTAATTTATTTTTGTCAAAATTTTGAATTTTGGAAATTTTTGATTTTTGTGGTTCGAACATATATAAATGGCTATTGCTCGTGAAATACAAGTCGTGAAAAGGTGACTTGAAAAGGTTTTTTTTGAAAGGTTTTTGTGTGAGGAACACTAGGGTGTCTTCGGATTTGTAATAGCTGTTATACTTTTGGAGTAACAGGTTCTTAATTTATTTTTGTCAAAATGTTGAAATTTGGAAATTTTTGGATTTTTGTGGTTCGAACATATAAATGGCTATTCCTCCTGAAATACAAGTCGTAGAAAAGTGATTTTGATATTTTTAGAAAGGTTTTTGTGTGAGGAACACTAGGGTGTCTTCGGATTTGTAATAGCTGTTATACTTTTGGAAGTAACAGGTTCTTAATTTATTTTTGTCAAAATATTGAAAATTTGAATTTTTTTGGATTTTTGTGGTTCGAACATAAAAATGGCTATTCTTCCCTGAACATACAAGTCGTAGAAAAGTGATTTTGATATTTTTTAGAAAAGGTTTTTGTGTGAGGAACACTAAGGGTGTCTTCGATTTGTAATACCTGTTAATAGCTTTTGGAGTAACATGGTTTCTTATTTATTTTTGTCAAATGTTTGGGGGAAAAATTTTTTGAAAATTTTCTTTTTTGTGGTCCGAACATATAAATGGCTATTCCTTCTGAAATATAAAGGTCGTAGAAAAGTGATTTTGATATATTTTGAAAGGTTTTTTTGTGTGAGAATACTTTAATGTTTGGGGGGTTTTTTTTCCCCCCCTTTTTTTGGGGGGAATTTTTGTTTTAAAAATACGCTGTTATACTTTTGGAGTAACAGGTTCCTTATTTATTTTTGTCAAAATTTTGAAATTTTTAAAAATTTTCTGGATTTTTTTGTGGTTTGAACATATAAATGGCTATTCTTCCTGAAAATAAAAGTCGTAGAAAAGTGATTTTGATATTTTTTTGAAAGGGTTTTTTGTGTGAGGCAATACTCAATGGTTGTCTTCGGATTTGGTAATAGCTGTTTATACTTTTGGAGTAACAGTGCTCAATTTAATTTTTGTCAAAAGTTTGAAAATTTGAAATTTTTGGATTTTTGTGGTTCGAACATCTAAAATTGCTATTCCTCCTGAAATACAAGTCGTAGAAAGTGATTTTTATATATTTTTAGAAAAGGTTTTTGTGTGAGGAACACTAGGGTGTCCTTCGGATTGTAATAGCTGTTATATTTTTTTTAGAGTAACAGGTTCTTAATTTTTTTTTGTCAAAATGTTGAAATTTGGAAATTTTTGGAATTTTGTGGTTCGAACATATAATGGCTATTTCTCCTGAAATACAAGTCGTAGAAAAGTGATTTTTGATATTTTTAGAAAAGGTTTTTTCTGTGAGGAACACTAGGGTGTCTTCGGATTTGTAATAGCTGTTATACCCTTTTGGAGTAACAGGTTCTTAATTTATTTTTTGTCAAAATGTTGAAATTTGTAAAATTTTTGGATTTTTGTGGTTCGAACATATAAATGACTATTCCTCCTGAAATACAAAGTCGTAGAAAAGTGACTTTTGATATTTTTAAAGGTTTTTTCTGTGAGGAACAACTAGGGTTGGTCTTCGATTTGTAATTAGCTGTTATACTTTTGGGAGTAACAGGTTCTTATTATTTTATTTTTGTCAAAATGTTGAGATTTGTAATTTTTGGAATTTTGTGGTTCGAACATATAAATGGCTTATTCCTTCTGAAATACAAGTCCGTAGAAAAGTGATTTTTGATATTTTTGAAAGGTTTTTGTGTGAGGAATACTATGGTGTCTTTGGATTTGTAATAGCTCTTATACTTTTGGAGTAACAGGTTCTTAATTTATTTTTGTCAAAATGTTGAAATTTGGAAATTTTTGGATTTTTGTGGTTCGAACATATAAATGGCTATTCCTTCATGAAATATCAAGTTCGCGGTAGAAAAAGTGGTTTTGAATATTTCTTTAAGAAAGGTTTTTGTGTGTGAGGAACACTAGGGTGTCTTCGGATTTTTAATAGCTGTTATACTTTTGGAGTAACAGGTTCCTAATTTATTTTTGTCAAAATGTTGAAATTTGTAAATTTTTGGATTTTTGTGGTTCGAACATATAAATGGCTATTCCTCCTGAAATACATGTCGTAGAAAAGTGATTTTGATATTTTTAGAAAGGTTTTTGTTTGAGGAACACTAGGGTGTCTTTGGATTTGTAATAGCTGTTATATTTTTGGAGTAACAGGTTCCTAATTTATTTTTGTCAAAATGTTGAAATTTGAAAATTTTTGGATTTTTGTGGTTCGAACATATAAATGGCTATTCCTCCTGAAATACAAGTCGTAGAAAAAGTGATTTTTTTTTTTTTAGAAAGGTTTTTTGTGGGGAAAACAATGGGGGCTTTGGGGTTGTATATTGTTGTTTTTTTTTTGAGTAACAAGGTTCTAAATTTATTTTTGTCAAAATGTTGAAATTTGAAAATTTTTTGGATTTTTTGTGGTTCGAACATTCTAAATGGCTATTCCTCCTGAAATACAAGTCGTAGAAAAGTGATTTTGTTTTTTTTTTAGAAAGGTTTTTGTGTGAGGAACACTAGGGTGTCTTCGGATTTGTAATAGCTGTTATACTTTTGGAGTAACAGGTTCTTAATTTATTTTTGTCAAAATGTTGAAATTTGGAAATTTTTGGATTTTTGTGGTTCGAACATATAAATGGCTATTCCTCCTGAAATACAAGTCGTAGAAAAGTGATTTTGATATTTTTAGAAAGGTTTTTGTGTGAGGAACACTAGGGTGTCTTCGGATTTGTAATAGCTGTTATACTTTTGGAGTAACAGGTTCTTAATTTATTTTTGTCAAAATGTTGAAATTTGTAAATTTTTGGATTTTTGTGTTCGAACATATAAATGGCTATTCCTCCTGAAATACAAGTCGTAGAAAAGTGATTTTGATATTTTTAGAAAGGTTTTTGTGTGAGGAACACTAGGGTGTCTTCGGATTTGTAATAGCTGTTATACTTTTGGAGTAACAGGTTCTTAATTTATTTTTGTCAATTTTGAAATTTTGAAATTTTTGGATTTTTGTGGTTCGAACATATAAATGGCTATTCCTCCTGAAATACAAGTCGTAGAAAAGTGATTTTGATATTTTTTGAAAGGTTTTTGTGTGAGGAATACTATGGTGTCTTTGGATTTGTAATAGCTGCTATACTTTTGGAGTAACAGGTTCCTAATTTATTTATGGTCAAAATGTATGAAATTTGGGAAATTTTTTGGAATTTTTGTGGTTAGAACATAAATGGCTATTCCCTGAAATACAAGTCGTAGAAAAGTGATTTTGATATTTTTAGAAAGGTTTTTGTGTGAGGAACACTAGGGTGTCTTCGAATTTGTAATAGCTGTTATACTTTTGGAGTAACAGGTTCTTAATTTATTTTTGTCAAAATGTTGAAATTTGAAATTTTTTGATTTTTGTGGTTCGAACATATAAATGGCTATTCCTCCTGAAATACAAGTCGTAAGAAAAAGTGATTTTTGAAATTATTTTTAAGAAAGGTTTTTGTGTGAGGAACACTAGGGTGTCTTCGGATTTTGTAATAGCTGTTCTACTTTTGGAGTACCAGGTTCTTAATTTATTTATGTCAAAATGTTGAAAAATTTGGAAATTTTTTGAGATTTTAGTGGTTCGAAAAATATAAATGGCTTCATTTTCTCGCTGAAATACAGTCGTAGAAAAGTGATTTTTGGATATTTTTAGAAAGTTTTTTGTGTGAGGAACACTAGGGTGTCTTCGGATTTGTAATAGCTGTTATACTTTTGGAGTAACAGGTTCTTAATTTATTTTTGTCAAAATGTTGAAATTTGTAATTTTTTGGATTTTTGGGTTCGAACATATAAATGGCTATTCCTCATGAAATAAAGTCGTAGAAAAGTGATTTTGATATTTTTAGAAAGGTCTTTGTGTGAGGAATACATAGGTGTCTTCGGATTTGTAAATACTGTTATACTTTTGGAGTAACAGGTTTCTTAATTTATTTTTGTCAAAATGTTGAAATTTGGAAAATTTTTGGATTTTGTGGTTTCGAAACATATAAATGCAGCTATTCTTCTGAAATAACAGTCGATAAGAAAAGTGATTTGATATATTTGGGAAAGGTTTTGTGTGAGGAATCCTATGGTGTCCTTTGGATTTGTAATAGCTCTTATACTTTTGGAGTAACAGGTTCTCTTAATTTATTTTTTGTCAAATGTTGAAAGTTGAAATTTTCGATTTTTGTGTTCGACATATAAATGGCTATTCTTCCTGAAATACAAGTCGTGAAAATGGTTTTTGAACAATATTTTAGAAGGTTTTTGTTGTGAGGAACACTGGGTGTCCTTCGGATTTGTAAATAGCTTTAATAGCTTTTGGGTACACAGGTCTTATTTATTTTTTTGTCAAATGTTGAAATTTGAAATTTTTTGGATTTTTTGTGGTTCGAACATTATAAAATGGCTATTCTCCTGACAATACAAGTCGTAAGAAAGTGATTTTTTGATATTTTTAGAAGGGTTTTGTTTGAGGAACACTAGGGTGTCTTCGGATTTGTTAATAGCTGTTATCATCTTTTGGAAGTAGAAGCTATAAAAGTTTGAGATAATGAACTTTTTGAAAATTTGGAAATTTCTGGATTTTTTGTGGTTCGAACATATAAATGGCTATTCCTCCTGAAATACAAGATCGTAGAAAAGTGATTTTGATATTTTTTTGAAAGGTTTTGTGTGACAAATACTAAGGTGTTCTTCGGATTTTTAATAGCTTTTATACTTTTGGAGTAACAGGTTTCTTATTAATTTTTGTCAAAATTTTTGAAATTTGGATTTTTGGATTTTTGGGGTTCGAACATATAAATGGCTTATTCCTCCTGAAATACAAGTCGTAAAAAAGTGATTTGATAAATTTTTGAAAAGGTTTTTGTGGTGACACTATACTCATAACTAGGGTGTTTTCGGATTTGTAATAGCTGTTATACTTTTGGAGTAACAGGTTTTAATTTTATTTATGTAAAAATGTTGAAATTTCTGGAAATTTTTGGATTTTTGTGGTTCGAACATTAAAATGGCTTTCCTCCTGGAATACAAGTCGTAGAAAAGTTGTTTTGATATTTTTTTGAAAGGTTTTTGTGTAGAGGAATACTATAGTGTCTTCGGATTTTCTCATAGCTGTTATACTTTTGGAGTAACAGGTTTTTAATTTATTTTTTGTCAAAATGTTGAAAATTTTGTAAATTTTTGGATTTTTGTGGTTCGAACATCTAAATGGCTATTTCCTCCTGAAATATATGTCGTAGAAAAGTGATTTTGATATTTTAGAAAGGTTTTTGCTTTGAGGAACACAGGGTGTCTTCGAATTTGTAATAGCTGTTATATTTTTGGAGTTAACAGGTTCTTAATTTATTTTTGTCAAAATTTTGAAATTTTAAATTTTTGGATTTTTTGTGGTTCGAACATCTAAATGGCTATTCCTCCTGAATTACAGTCGTAGAAAAGTGATTTTGATATTTTTTTGAAAGGTTTTTGTGTGAAGAAAGAATTCTATGGTGTCTTCGGATTTGTAATATCTGTTATACTTTTGGGAGTAACAGGTTCTTAATTTATTTTTGTCAAAAATTTTTGAAATTTGAAAATTTTTGGAATTTTTTGTGGTTTCGAACATCTAAATGCTATTTCCTCCTGAATTACAAGTCGTAGAAAAAGTGATTTTGATATTTATAGAAAGGTTTTTGTGTGAGGAACACTAGGGTGGCTTCGATTTGTACTAGCTGTTATACTTTTGGAGTAACAGGTTCTTAATTTATTTATGTCCCATGTTTGAATTTGGGAAATTTTTCGGAATTTTTTGCTTGGGTTCGAACATATAAATGCTATTTCTCCTGAAATACAAGTCGTAGAAAGTGATTTTGAATTTTTAGAAAGGTTTTTTTTCTGTGAGGAACACTAGGGTGTCCTCGGATTTGTAATAGCTGTATATACTTTTGGAGTAACAGTTTCTTAATTTATTTTTGTCAAAATGTTGAAAATTTGAAAATTTTTGGATTTTTGTGGTTCGAACATCTAAATGGCTATTCCTCCTGAAAATAAAGGTCGTAGAAAAGTGATTTTGATATTTTTAGAAACGTTTTTGTGTGAGGAACATAGGGTGTCTTAGGAATTTTAAATGCTGTTATACTTTTGGAGTAACAGGTTCTTAACTTATTTTTGTCAAAATGTTGAATTTGGGAATTTTTGGCATTTTTGTGGGTTCGAACATATAATGGCTATTTCTCCTGAAATACAAGTCGTAGAAAAGTGATTTGATATTTTTAGAACGGTTTTTGCTGTGAGGAAGCCCAGGGTGTCTTAGGAATTTTAAATGCTGTTATACTTTTGGAGGTAAACAGGTTCTTAATTATTTTTGTCAAATGTTGAAATTTGTAAATTT
Source organism: Trachelipus rathkii (assembly GCA_015478945.1). Lineage (NCBI taxonomy): Eukaryota > Metazoa > Arthropoda > Malacostraca > Isopoda > Trachelipodidae > Trachelipus > Trachelipus rathkii. The sequence goes on from JABUQX010052990.1 coordinate 9,032, forward strand.
TTGGATTTTTGTGGTTCGAACATATAAATGGCTATTCTCTGAAATACAAGTCGTAGAAAAGTGATTTGAATATTTTTAGAAAAGGTTTTTCTGTTTGAGAACACAGGGTGTCTTCGATTTGGGTAATCAGCTGTTATACATACTTTTGGAGTAAACAGGTTTTTAATTTATTTTGTCAAAATGTTTTGAAATTTGGAAATTTTTGGAAATTTTTCTGTGGTACGAACATATAAATGGCTATTCCTTCTGAAATACAAGTCGTAGAAAAGTGATTTTGAAATTTTTTTAGAAGGGTTTTTGTGTGAGGAATACTATGTTATCTTTGGATTTGTAATAGCTGTTATAATTTTGGAGTAACAAGGTTCTTAATTTATTTTTGTCAAAATGTTGAAAATTGGAAATTTTGGGATTTTTGTGGTTCGAACATATAAATGGCTATTCTTCCTGAAATACAAGTCGTAGAAAAGTGATTTTGATATTTTTAGAAAGGTTTTTGTGTGAGGAATACTAGGGTGTATTCGGATTTGTAATAGCTGTTATACTTTTGGAGTAACAGGTTCTTAATTTATTTTTGTCAAAATGTTGAAATTTGAAAATTTTTGGATTTTTGTGGTTCGAACATATAATGGCTATTCTCCTGAAATACAAGTCGTAGAAAAGTGATTTTGATATTTTTAGAAAGGTTTTTGTTTGAGGAACACTAGGTGTCTTTCGATTTGTAATAGCTGTTATACTTTTGGAGTAACAGGTTCTTAAATTTATTTTTGTCAAAATTTTGGAAATTTTAGGAATTTTCGGATTTTTGTGGTTCGAACATATATATGGCTATTCCTGAAATACACGTCGTAGAAAAGTGATTTTGATAATTTTAGAAAGGTTTTTGTGTGTGAGGAATACTATGGTGTCTTTCGATTTGTAATAGCCTGTTTATACTTTGGAGTAAAGTGTTCTTATTTTTTTTGTCCCCAAATTTTGAAACTTTGGACATTTCCTTGGATTTTTGTGGTTCGAACATATAAATGGCCTATTCCTCCTGAAATACAGTCGTAGAAAGTGATTTTGATATTTTTTGAAAGGTTTTTGTGTGAGAATACTAAGGTGTCTTCGGATTTTGAATAGCTGTTATACTTTTTGGAGTAACAGGTTCTTAATTTATTTTTGTAAAAATGTTGAAATTTGAAATTTTTGGATTTTTGTGGTTCGAACATATAAATGGCTATTCCTCCTGAAATACAAGTCGTAGAAAAGTGATTTTGATATTTTTTGAAAGGTTTTTGTGTGGGGAATACTATGGTGTCTTTGGATTTGTAATAGCTGTTATACTTTTGGAGTAACAGGTTCTTAATTTATTTTTGTCAAAATTTTGAAATTTGTAAATTTTTGGATTTTTGTGGTTCGAACATATAAATGGCTATTCTTCCTGAAATACAAGTCGTAGAAAAGTGATTTTGATATTTTTAGAAAGGTTTTTGTGTGAGGAATACTATAGTGTCTTCGGATTTGTAATAGCTGTTATACTTTTGGAGTAACAGGTTCTTAATTATTTTTGTCAAAATGTTGAAATTTGAATTTTTTTTTTTTTTGTGGTTCGAACATTTACAATGGCATTCCCTCTGAAATACAAGTCGTAGACAAAGTGATTTTGATATTTTTTTGAAAGGTTTTTTGGTGTGAGGGAATAACTATGGTGTCCTTGGATTTGTAATAAGCTGTTATATCTTTTTGGGAGTAACAGGTTCTTAATTTATTTTTGTCCAAAATGTTGAAATTTGAAAATTTTTTGGATTTTGTGGTTCGAACATCTAAATGGCTATTCCTCCTAATACATAGTCGTAGAAAGGATTTTGATATTTTTTAGAAGGTTTTGTGGTGAGGAACACTAAGGGTGTCTTCGGATTTGTTATAGCTGTAATACTTTTGGAGTAACAAGTTCTTAATTTATTTTTGTCAAAATGTTAAATTTTGGAAATCTTTGGATTTTGTGGTTCGAACATATAAATGGCTATTTTTCCTCCTCTGAAATACAAGTCGTAGAAAAGTGATTTTGAATATTTTTAGAAAGGTTTTTTTGTGTGAGGAATACTAGGGTGTCTTCGGCTTTGTAATAGCTGTTATACTTTGGAGTACAGGTTTTAATTTATTTTTGTCAAAATGTTGAAATTTGAAATTTTCTGGATTTTTTGGTGGTCGAACATATCAATGGCTATTCTCCTGAAATACAGTCGTAGAAAAGTGATTTTTTGAATTATTTTTAAGAAAGGTTTTTCTGTGAGGAACACTAGGGTGTCTTCGAATTTTTAAATAGCTGTTATACTTTTGGGAGTAAACAGGTTCTTAATTTATTTTTGTCAAAATGTTTAAATTTGGGAAATTTTTGGATTTTGTGGTTCGAACATATAAATGGCTATTCTTCTGAAATCCAAGTCGTAGAAAGTGATTTTTGGATATTATTTTGAAAGGTTTTTGTGGTGAGGAATTATATGGTGTCTTTTGGATTTGTAATAGCTGTTATACTTTTGGAGTAACAGGTTCTTAATTTATTTATGTCAAAATGTTGAAATTTGGAAATTTTTGGATTTTTGTGGTTCGAACATATAAACGGCTATTTCCTCCTGGAATACAAGTCGTAGAAAAGTGATTTTTGATATTTTTTGAAAGATTTTTGTGTGAGGAATACTATAGTGTCTTCGGATTTCTCATAGCTGTAATACTTTTGGAGTAACAGGTTCCTAATTTATTTTTGTCAAAATGTTGAAATTTGGAAATTTTTGGATTTTTGTGGTTCGAACATATAAATGGCTATTCCTCCTGAAATACAAGTCGTAGAAAAGTGATTTTGATATTTTTAGAAAGGTTTTTGTTTGAGAACTATGGTGTCTTTGGATTTGTAATAGCTGCTTATATTTTTGGAGTAACAGGTCCTTAATTTATTTTTTGTCAAAATTTGAATTTTGGATTTTTTTTAGTTTTTTGTGGTTCGAACATATAAATGCCTATTCCTCGAAATACAAATCGTAGAAAAGTGATTTTGATATTTTTGAAAGGTTTTTGTGTGAGAATACTAAAGTGTCTTCGGATTTGTAATAGCTGTTATACTTTTGGAGTACAGGTTCTTATTTATTTATGTACAAAATGTTGAAATTTGTAATTTTTTGGATTTTTGTGGTTGAACATATAATGGCTATTCCTCCTGAAATTCAACAGTTCGTAGAAAAGTGATTTTGATTTTATTTTTTGAAAGTTTTATTTGAGGAATACTATAGTGTCTTCGGATTTCTCATAGCTGTTATACTTTTGGAGTAACAGGTTCCTTATTTATTTTTGTCAAAATGTGGAAAAGAGATATGTAAATTTTTGGATTTTTGTGGTTTGAACAATTAAATGGCTATCCCCTCCCTGAAATACATGTCGAGAAAAGTGATTTTGATATTTTTCAGAAAGGTTTTTGTTTGAGGAACATAGGGTGTCTTTGGATTTGTAATAGCTGTTTATATTTTTTGGAGATAAGGTCCTTAATTAATTTTGGTCAAAATTTTGAAATTTTAAAAATTTTTGGATTTTTGTGTTCGAACATATAAATGGCTAATTCCTCCTGAAATACAAGTCGTAGAAAAGTGATTTTGATATTTTTTGAAATGTTTTTTGTGTGAGGAATACTAAGGTGTCTTCGGATTTGTTAATACTGTTATACTTTTGGAAGTAACAGGTTCTTAATTTTTTTTTTGCAAAATGTTGAAATTTGAAATTTTTGGATTTTTGTGGTTCGAACATCTAAATGGTTCCCCCTGAAATACAAGTCGTAGAAGTGATTTTGATATTTTTTAGAAAGGTTTTTTGTGTGAGGAAACACTAGGGTGTCTTCGGATTTTGTAATAGCTGTTATACTTTTGGAGTAACGGTTCTTAATTTATTTATGTCAAAATGTTGAAATTTGGAAATTTTTGGATTTTTGTGGTTCGAACATATAAATGGCTATTCCTCCTGAAATACAAGTCGTAGAAAAGTGATTTTGTGTGAGGAACACTAGGGTGTTTTTGTGTGAGGCAACACCAGGGTGTCTTTTGGATTTGTAATAGCTGTTTACTTTTGGAGTAACAGGTTTCTTAATTTATTTTTGTCAAAATGTTTAAATTGAAATTTTTTGGATTTTTGTGGTTCGAACATATAAATGGCCTATTCTCCTGAAATACAAGTCGTAGAAAGTGATTTTGATATTTTTAGAACGGTTTTTTGTGAGGAAAACTAGGGTGTCTTCGGATTTTGTAATAGCTGTTATAACTTTCTGGAGTAAACCAGGTTTCTTTCATTTTTTTTTGGGTCAAATGTTGAAATTATGGAAAAATTTGGAATTTTGTGGTTCGAACATATAAATGGCTATTCTTAATTCAAGTCGTAGAAAAGTGATTTTGATATTTTTTGAAAGGTTTTTGTGTGAGGAATACTATGGTGTCTTTGGATTTGTAATAGCTGCTATACTTTTGGGGAACCAGGTCTTAATTAATTTTTGTCATTTTGAAATTTGGAAATTTTTGGATTTTTTGTGGTTCGAACATATAATGGCTATTCCTCCTGAAATACAGTCGTAGAAAGTGATTTTGATATTTTTTTGAAAGGGTTTTTGTGTGAGGAATCTATAGTGTCTTCGGATTTCTCATAGCTGTTATACCTTTGGGAGTAACAGGTTCCTAATTTATTTTTTGTCAAAATGTTGAAATTTGTAAATTTTTGGATTTTTGTGGTTCGAACATATAAATGGTAAATTCTCCTGAAATACAAGGTAGAAAAGTGATTTTTATTTTTTTAGAAAGGTTTTTTGTGTGAGGAACACTAGGGTGTTCTTATGGATTTGGTAATAGCTGTTATACTTTTGGAGTAACGGTCCTCAAATTAATTTCTGTCAAAATGTTGAAATTTGAAAATTTTTGGATTTTTGTGGTTCGAACATATAAATGGCTATTCCTCCTGAAATACAAGTCGTCAGAAAAGTGATTTTGAATATTTTTTTGAAAAGGTTTTTTGTGTGAGGAATACTATGGTGTCTTCGGTTTTGTAATAGCTGTTAAACTTTTGGAGTAACAGGTTCTTAATTTTTTTTGTCAATGTTGAATTTGAAAATTCTTTGGATTTTTGTGGTTTCGAACTCTAAATAGCTATTCTCCTGAAATACAAGTCGTAGAAGTGAATTTTGATATTTTTTAGAAAGGTTTTTGTGTGAGGAACACTAGGGTGTCTTCGGATTTGTAATAGCTGTTATACTTTTGGAGTAACAGGTTCTTAATTTATTTATGTCAAAATGTTGAAATTTGGAAATTTTTTGATTTTTGTGGTTCGAACATATAATGGCTATTCCTCCTGAAATACAAGTCGTAGAAAAGTGATTTTGATATTTTTTGAAA
>JABUQX010052991.1:0-2500 GCA_015478945.1 Trachelipus rathkii
ATTTTTCAAAAAATAAATATGACTGATGTGTGAGCTTAGAGTCACAACTTAGTAAGAATGCAAGCTTTCAGGAACTCAAAAACAGAGTCCCTGTCTGGGCGCCAAATTTGCACTTATTTATGTGGCGAGAGAGGGAAGCTACGCTTGGGATCAACAAGTAAAAATCTCTGACGTGAGGTACCTCTCTCCCGTCTTAGGAGGACACTAAGTTCTGAAGAATTTGATTTCGGAAGTCGTGCCATAGAGATTACTGCCAATAAAGAAGTCGTGATGTTCAAAGATAGTGGTTTAAAGTGTCTGGCCTGAATCGCCAAACCGCACCTTGATACTTATCCGGGGTAATACTGAGCAGAGATTAGATTCTCCGTAACGGAGGAAGCTAGCCTCTGTGGGACTCCGTCGGCCTGCCGGACTTGAATGATCTCCTGATGAGATTGTGAATCCTTTGGATATAAAACAAGTTGATATAATTTTAAGATTTACCTAAAGGAAGATGTAGAATTACTTAGCTTCAAGTTTCCTTGGAGTTTAAGATTAACCTATGGTGTCTCAAGACAACCGATAGAGGTCTCAAGATTAACCCGGACAGGTCCTGGGCAAGATAAGACAATAATACAAAAATACATCATTATGAAGGATAGTGACACTATAAAAAAAGTGTTACTTTGGCCAAATGCCAGAATATAAGTGAGGGAGGTCTAACAAAGTTAATGCTTACCACAGTCCTACCCCAACAATATATAAATAAAAGATTATGATTAAATAGAATCAGTTAATACACCTATAAATGTTGGAGGGCAAGTTAAAGGTTCCAAGGTGTAAAATATGTACACGAGCACAGACAGCTCTAGGATCAGATACGAGAGTGGAAACCGAACGCTTCCAAATATTCATGCATAAAATTAAAGGAATAAGAAATCCAGACTCAACAATTGTGAATAAATGATGACTTAACTGAATTGACTGGGGGAATGGTTCCAAGTGGTGAGTATGATTCAGGAGAATACAACTATGCTGAAGTACTATTAAGGAGGAAAGAATCAGGCCGAACCCCAACGTTAGAATTGGCAGGGAGAAGGATCCAGACGAACCACAACTCCGAAACAACTCCAAGAAGAAAGATTCAGGATGAATTCCAACTTCAAAATAGCACCGAGAAAAGATTCACTAAGGAATCTCACTCAAGAGTATCAGCTTAAAGGACGGATTCAGGATTGAATCCCTGGAACAGAAATCGGATTCAGGAATGAAGCCCCAAAACAGAATCAGCACACAATCAGAAGATGATGGATTCAGGATGAATCCCAAAATAGAAAGAAAGATTCAAGATGAATCCCAAGATAAGAACCCTGTCAAATATAAACAATTATTGGTATTTATACCACAATTTATATTTGCATATTTGACAGTTAAATGAAGTCACCTATATTTATTCTATTAAGAAACATACCCTGATATATCCAAGAGGGGTTTCTTAAATGGAGATTAATGATGTCAACGGCCTTCCAGCAACCAACAAGATAGTAAACTGTAATAAGAGTTAAGTTTACTATCTGTACATTACTACAAATCTTAGTTATTAATTAATAAAATCCAATAAATTTGTAGCACTGACCTCTGAGACAGCTAGAAAGGCTTATCACTTCTTGTGTATATAAATGTTTAGCACAATTATATCTTTGGTATCATCTGTGCTCCTGGTGCTATGTTTATCATTAAGTTTATATTATATCATACATAAAATCATAACAAGATGTACTAGAAAGAAGAAAAACTGGTATAATATCGAAAATTGTTATAAGGGTTTTCAATAATTGAAGACATATAATAAATAACACCACGTATCACAGCCTGGATTAGAAATGGTAAACAATTCCAGACTGTATTATAAAAACATTTCCGAGAATAAACAACACCAGAATAAGATAGCGAATTGCCAATTGACACCATGATGCATGATCACATCTCCTTATATATATATATATATATATATATACAGCAGCTTCAGGCAAGTATATATATATATATATATATATATAGCAGAGTATATATATATATATATATATATATATATATATATCACGGCCATATAAGCTACTCGAGCCCCGCGATTTACCCCTTTAGCCTGTGATGGGGGACTGAGGGGGATGTTTCATGGGAGCCCTCGAGGGGATGGGAGCCTCTGAGAACCGCGACACCCAAAGAGCACCAAAGAGCGTAAGCCTAAGACTATCCCCCGAGGGAGGATTAGTCCCCCCGTAGTCCACCTAGAGGCTGAGAGACCCCGACTCTGATATCTATGCGGTCTACCCTTGGGTATTCATTAGTTTTAAATCATAAAACCGGGCGCCCTATTTTTTTGCGGTCAAAGTCTTTTTTTCTGTGCCATTGTCAGCTTTTAGACACTAACCTATATATATAGAAAGAGCATGGTGGAAAGGAAGAGTGATATATATATATATATATATAAAAAGAGTATATTAAGATATATATATGTATA
>JABUQX010052991.1:7500-22500 GCA_015478945.1 Trachelipus rathkii
AAGGTATCCTATATAATACAGGACAATACTAGTTTTGATGTTAATTGGTTACATCTTTAATTAAATTTTAATTTAATTTGAAATTAGAAATATTTAAGTTTATATGCGAAGATTTTCCACTTTACTCGAAGCTTCATTCCCTCTGTAAAATCACCTCTATACTGCTAATTTATTAATATTTAATTTATTAATATATATATATATATATATATATATATATATATATATATATATATATATATATATATATACAACTAGTCTATTTATTTATAAGACATTATATTTATTATTAGTGAGGAATGTGATAAAAACATATATATATATATATATATATATATATATATATGGTCAGGGTCCCGAATAGCTGACACCTGTATCTAAAAAACTACGGTAGCTACATAAAAACTGAATACATTTTTGAAATCAGCGAACATTTTAATGCAGGAAAATGAAAAAGAAATACAATAAAGGGCGATAAAAAAAAGTATATAATAATAAATATGATCAGTGATGGGCACGGTACATGAAAATTGGTTGGGCGATACCGGTACATCGGTACTTCGAAAATAGCTTGGGCGATACCGGTACTCGGTACTTTGTGAAAGCGTTTGGGCGATACCGGTACTCGGTACTGTATCGCCGGTACATCGATACATCGATACATTTTCATATATGTGGAAAAACAATACTGATAAATGGAATTTCAATAAATAGCTGTAATATTACTATAAGGCAAATAGATTTATGTTGTTTCTGTGCTATCTCTTTTAGATTAATTTATATATATATATATATATATATATATATATATATAAGCAAAATATAAATATATATATATATATATATATATATATATATATATATATATATATATATATATATATATATATATATATATATATATATATATATATATATATATATATATATAAAAAAATATATATATATATATATATATATATATATATGCAACAAGGGAATATTTCCGTAATGATGGCAATTATTATTATTATTAAATTTGTTGGAATAAAAGGTGTCTTAATTAAATCGGAGAGTTATTTTTGCTAATCATTATAGGTTATCGCGTATGCACAGTATGCGAATTTCTCATGAACCTCCAAATTTTCAATAAAACCGTGTAGTTTCGATGCTGAAATTGCATTCTATGGCAGAAATTATGTAGTTTTTATTGAGACCGTCATCCAGATCCAAAACGTTGTTTCCTGGCAATCCTCGTGGGAAGATATTTGCAGCATATGTGTCAGCGGGGAATAGTTACTACCAATAGTTAGTTGTAATACGTTCAGAAAAGGCTGAATGGGGTAGAAACCCATATAAATCCTCCATGAAGGGCATATCACATTTATGTGTAATATTTAATATTACATTTGCTAGTATTGTCAGCCAACTAAATTATGAATTTCGAAGGTAATATGTCACACTACTCTGTTGGGGACCGGTATTCCAGTATAATCGTACAACAGTCAGCGGAGCACTTACGAATGTATAATCGTGTGTCTTAGCACAGCTATTTAATTGTAACATCCGATAACACTATGCCTAATAATATGTATACAACCCAGGAACTGACGGATATGGTTGAGGCGTTTATTCTTGAAGACAAGAATGCCCACAGAGCTACGGAGGTGTATAGACGGAGATATCCAGATTGTTTGGAACCGCATTCCACTATAATGTACAGATTGTACACAGGTTTTCAAGAATAAGGTTCGACCAACTCACCATCTCGCCACCCAAGTCAACCTCCCACCCGTACCCTTGACATGGAGTTTGACTTTCTATTGTATACCACGGAACACCCAACAACCTACTTCCCAGCAAAAAATTTTTACTGGTTCCAGCACATTTTCCAACTGGATCCAGCTGGACCAGTGCAATGATTTCCAGTGGGAACCAGTTCAATTTCGCACTGGACCTTGTTGTGTTTTAAGATCAGTTTTTTTCAAATCCAGTCGTAATTTTCCAACTGGGTCGTACTGGGATTATCCAGCAGAACCAGTACGAACCCGCATTATTTCCAGCTGGATCCAGTCGAATTTCTTACCTTTTCCTACACTATTACCAGTCGTAATTTTCCAGCTGGGTCATCCTGGAATTATCTAGCAGAACCAGTACGAACCCGCATTATTTCCAGCTGGATCCAGTCGAATTTCTTACCTTTTCCTGCACTGTTACCAGTCGTAATTTTTCAGCTGGGTCATCCTGGAATTATCTAGCAAAACCAGTACGGACCCGCATTATATCCAGCTGGATCCAGTCGAATTTCTTACCTTATCCAGCATTGTCACCAGTTGGGTCATACTGGAATTATCCAGCATAACCAGTATGAAATTGCTTTATTTCCAGGGTATCCAGTTGTACTTTGAACCATTTCCTATATACGAAATCCAGTCGTAATTTTCAATTAAGAGTCGATGAACTTAATTAATTAAAACTAACCATAATCAGTACAAACCAGCAATATTTTCGTGGTACTAAATCCCGCTGATATATATATATATACGTTATATGAAAGATATATATTTATATATATATATATATATATATATATACATATGTTGTTATATATATGGTTGTTAAGGTTATGCTACATATATATACATAAGTATATATATCAGAGTATATATTATATATATATATAAGGCGCATATATTGGCTATATGTTATATATATATATGTATATATAGCAAAAAGCATATATTATATATATTATATATATAGAGATAAAGATAACAATATTTTAGTTATATATACACATATATATATATATATATATATATATATATATATATATATATATATATATATATATATATATATATATATATATATATATATATATATATCAGCGGGATTTCGTACTGGAAATATTGCTGGTTCGCACTGATTATGGTGAGCTAGTAGTTTCAAGTTTGTCGACCCTTTTGAAAATTACGAATGGATTTCGTAAAGGAAATGGTTCAAAGTGCAACTGGATGGATACCCTAGAAATAAACCAATATCATACTGGTTATGAAGGATAAATCCTAGTTCGCACCACTGAAAATTACGATTGTGAGAGTGTGGTAGAGAAAGCGAGTCGAGGATACCTTGTCTACTGTAAGAATGCTGATGATTTGGTTTTGTGCAGCGAATCAGAAGAAAGCTTAAGAAGATTGTTTAAGGGATTTGGCAGGGTGTGTAAACAGAGAGGTATATGAAAGTAAATGTGGAGAAGAGTAAGATGATGGAGGTGAGTGAAGGGAACACTTCGTATCATATTATGTTGGATGGTGAACAATTGGAACAAGGATGTGAATTAAATATTTGGGATAAATGTTGGATGATAAGGGCACGGATGATGCAGAATGTGTATAGGAAAGTGGCAGGATGGTGGGTGATGCAATTAGATTCTTGGTAAATGCAAAAGGAGTGTCTTGAATGCACTATGGTACTGCAAGAAAGTATGTTGGTGCGGCTGTTATTGTACGGTAGTGTAACTTTGGTGACGAATCCGAAGTACAGATCTAAGGTGCTAGCAGTGCAAATGGTTAACCTCATGGGCGTGTTATATAGGTGCAAAAAGAACTGATAAAAAAAAGAAAAGTTATAAGGAAGTTGTGTGATGTGAAGGAGGAGGAAAATGAGAGAATAAATAGAAGTTTATTAACATGGTTTGATCATGTGGAAAGAGTGAATGGAGGTTGGCTGGCTGGCTAAGCCAATGCATAGTGTTGAATGAATAAGAAATCGACTGGTTGGAAGACTGAAGAAAAGGTTGATTGATTTAGTAAAATATTGTCAAAAAGAATGGAATGTGAATGTGGTTGAAACAAGAGGATTGTTACTTTTGTGAAGGTGTATGGTCTTGGCCATCGCCTAGTGGATGAACCACAGTGAATGCCTGTTGCGTTGTTATGAAAACCTACGGTGGATTTTTTTTATGAATGCAAAGCATTCTCACCAATAAAAGTTTATTGAGGGGATGGTGATGGAATGAATGTCTAATGAAGAGGAATGTGAGTTTGGCAGAAGTTTGGCAGAGGCGAGAAGAATGGTGAATGGCGGGGTTTTGTAAGAGGACATGGCTGGGACCAACTCGGTCCAAGGGATGAACCTTACATTGACGAGATACCACAGTGAAGGTCCGTCGCGGCCCCATGAAGCCTCACAGTGGATTTTCTGACGGCGACGGGTATAAGTGGAACGGAAAGATGGGGTGTTTTTTTTTCTGTTCCGGTGTTTGTTAGGCACCTTACCCCCAATATTGGGGAGAGGAGGAAGATAATAATCAATAATAATAATAATATATAATAATAATAATAATAATAATAATAATAATAATAATAATAATAATAATAATAATAATAATAATAATAATAATAATAATAATAATAATAATAATAACAACATTTATATAGGAAATTATTATGAATAGGCCAAAAAATATGAAACATTTATAATAAATTAAATATATATATATATATATATATATATATATATATATATATATATATATATATATAAAAAAAACTAGAAAGAAGTGCAGTGATAGATGTATATATGCTGCATATATATTTATTATGGTAGTAAATATATATATATATATATATATATATATATATATACTAGAAATTATTATAAATAGTAATAATAATAATAGGCAGAAAAATTTGAAACATTTATATAATAAATATACAAGTAAACTCTATTTATAATATATATATATATATATATATATTTATATATATATATATATATATATTATATCAATGAATATATATAAAGATAAAAACATAGATAGATATTTATATATATATATATATATATATATATATATATAGTATAGGGTATATATATATATATAAAAGTATATATATATATATATATATATTTCTAATTTAATTTTAATTTTTAAATTTAAATGTATTTCAATGCTTAAATTTATGCCCTACACTAGTTCTCCAAAATACGGCCCGAAGGTCAAACCCGACCCGCGAGGAACACGATCCGGCCCGCATTAGAATGCATCTTTAAGACACTTTTAATTAAATTAAACACTCACAATTAAACACACTGTATTTTCACTAAGAAACTATAGTTACAAAACACAATAGTCGCACTATATTTCAATATCAGATCTCACTTGTTGCTTCAATTCAAACTCCGAGCAACGCTGAGCCAAGCTAGGGGTCTTCTGGCCCTTGGGACATAGTGGAGGAGTCATTGAGGCCCTTAGGCTAAAATTTTCGCCAGAAAATATGCTCAATCTTGTGTCTTCATTCTGAATTTTCCTTTACTGGACCATTATCCCGACCTGCACCGGAACATATATATATATATATATATATAAAGAGTATATATATATATATATATATTATACATATATATATATATATATATAGTATATATATATATATATACATATGTTATTATTAATTGTTGGAAAAGATATATATGATATGAGAGAGAGAGAGAGAGAGAGAGAGAGAGAGAGAGAGAGAGAGAGAGAGAGAGAGAGAGAGAGAGAGAGAGAGAGAGAGAGAGAGAGAGAGAGAGAGAGAGAGAGAGAGAGAGAGAGAGAGAGAGAGAGAGAGTCGCTCTACATATATATATAGTTATATATATATATATATATATATATATATATATTAAGATACATATATATATATAATATATATAGAGCTATATATATATATATATATTATCTTTTTTATTATACATATATATAATAGTATATATATATATATATATATATGATATATATATATATATATATATATATATATATATATATATATATATATATATATATATATATATATATATATATATATTTATATTTATTTTAATATTATAAATATTTGAAGATGTTATGTTATGAAGTTATATATATATGTACACATATAGATGAGAGAGAGAGAGAGAGAGAGAGAGAGAGAGAATGGGGGTGGCAGGAAATGGTGTTAGAATGATGGAGAATGGAGGTTGCCCTACCTATTATATGCGGATGATTTGGTTTTGTGGGTGAATCTGAAGAGAGTTTGAGAGTATTGGTAGAGAGATTTGGCAGGGTGTGTAAAAGGAGGGGTTTGAAAGTAAACGAGATAAGAGTAAGGTTATGGTTGTGAGTGAGGACAGTCCTCGGTGTGAAGTTATGTTAGATGGTGAGCAGCTGGAACAAGTGTCTGAGTTTAAATATTTAGGGTATATGTTGGATGGGAAGGGAACGGACGATGCAGAGTGTAGTAGGAAAGTTGTGAATGGCAGGAAGGTGGCTGGTGCAATTAAATCGTTGGTGAATGTAAAGGGACTAAGTCTTGAGTGTGCTAGGGTCTTACATGAGGGTATGTTGTTACCTGTGTTATTGTATAGTAGTGAGACTATGGTCTGGAATAAGAAGTATAGATCTAAAGTTCAATGTGTTCAGATGGACAATCTTAGGGGCGTGCTAGGTGTGAGAAGAATTGATAAAATGAGGAATGAACGTATTAGAGAGTTGTGTGGTGTGAAGAAAGGGGTAAATGAGAGAATAAATGAAAGTATGTTGAGATGGTTTGGTCATATGGAAAGGATGAATGATAGTCGGTTGGTTAAGCGGATGTATAGTGGCGAGTGTGTTGGGGACCGACCGGCTGGGAGACCGAAGGAAAAGTGGATTGAGTCAGTAAACGAATGTTTGAAGGAGAGAAATGTGAGTTTGGTAGAGGCGAGAAGAAAGGTGTATAACAGGAGGGAATGGCGGGGGATTGTGAGGGGGTATGGTTGTGGCCCACCTGGGCCAAGGGATGAACCCTTACCTTGACGATCTACCATAGTGAGGGTCCATCGCTGTCCCATGAAGCTTTAGGGTGGATTTTCTGACTGCGATGAGTTCACTCACTACTGGGGCGGTACGGCTGGGCTTTCTTTTCGACTTATGTCATTTTCTACTGCTTTTCTTTTCAGATGCTTGTCACGCACCTTACTCCCATTCTTGGGAAAAAAAGATAGATAAAAAAAAAAAGAAAAAAAATATATATATATATATATATATATATATATATATATATATATATATATATATATATATATATATATATATATATATATATATATATATATATATATATATTTTTTTTTTTTTTTTTTTTTTTTATAGTTTTCACCACCACTCACTGGCAGAGCCCTATTCAGGAGTGCGGGGTGTTACACTCTCAAAAGTTCACCCTCAAGCGCAAATTACGCAGATGAGCACACAGACGCAGGCTTTAAAGTGAGGGAGATTACATTGCAGCGGGAAACACAGAAGATGGAAGAGAGTTCCACAGAACAGATGGCAGGAAAGAAGGAAGCACTGCAGCGAACTAGCCTGAAGTTACCAATAATATCTACACAGAACCCCGTGAGCAAAGACACAGCACCCCTGTGCTACGAGGGCGACGTAAAGGTGGTGGTACGAGTGGTATCACTTCCTCGAACACCCGCCGCTACGATACTCTATAGAAGAGATAAACCATCCATCTCGCCGCAGATATATTATCGTCGCCGCGAAGTCGAAAGTACAGAACAGTTTATAAGCCTTTGGCTTTTGACCTGACCCTGTCCAAAAGCCGGGTGAAACCAGAGCCCCCAGATATGAGAACAGTACTCCATACAAGGGCGGGATGACCCTTGTATAGCTGGTGCAACTGAAAGCAGGAAAATAGTCTCGCAGTCTGAACAAACCCCAGTTTCTTTGAGGCCACGCGCCCTAGCAACTGCTGTGATGTGAGGTTTCCAAGACATTTTTTTTGTTTATGTTGAGGCCAAGGATGTTTATATTGTCAACAGGAGAGACGTGAGAGAACCGTCGAAAGAGATAGAAAGGTTGGTGCTTTAGAGAGGGAGATTTGTAGAAGCTTGAGTTTTTAAAGAATTAAATTTCACAAGGTTGAGACGACCCCAATCGGAAATTCTATCCAGATCAGCGAGAATAGAATCGGAAAGATTGAGACGAGAGGCAATTCTAGAAGTAAAAGAGGGAGCAGAATCTCGAAATGAGTTGAAGAATATGTTGGACGTGTGCGCCCTTCCAACACTAAGGGTTGGTTGTTAGCGTTATATACAGTTAGCAGCAGTTATGATATATATATATATATATATATATATATATATATATATATATATATATATATATATATATATATATATATATATATTTAATTTTATAAATATGAAATACAGATATATATATATATATATATATATATATATATATATATATATATATATCAAAATTACACATGAAAATTATGAAGAATTAAAAATAAATTCTTTTCTGAAATATAAATCATTTAAATAGTCAAAATGTTGCATACATACCTCCACGAATTGTTGACGCTTTAGTTGCCTGCTCATAAATAAAAATTTTCATTTCTAAGATATCTTTCCACATCAATTCAAACTTATTGTTGAAATCACGCTGCATATTACAATAACCACCTTCCAACGAGTTTTTTTTCACATTTTTCATGGACCTTAACGACAGCTTCAAAGGCGTCCTTTTCGGCTTGAAGATGTTTAACTTTAGATTTAAGACAAACAACTTTCTCTCTCAATTCAAAATACTTTCTTTTAGAAAACTGTGATCTCTTCATCTGAACTGAAAATATGATACAGAAATAAATACATTGAAATTTTGAAAACCGTTTTCACTTTTGGCTATATTTTTAAACTAAATATGCATTACTAACTCGCTGTCGCCGCTCGATACTTCAGGAATAATTGTTTTACGTTTTAACGGTACTTCAACGCTTTGTATTTCAGGCACTTCAACATGAGATATGTTACGCTTCAAAGTCTTTAACAATTGAACTTTACAACTCTCTTATGTAGTTTGTTTGTTTTTGTATATATATATATATATATATATATATATATATATATATATATATATATATATATATATATATATATATATATATATATATATATATATATATATATATATATATATATATATATATATATATATATATATATATATATATATACTGTAGCCATATGGTAACACAACTGTTGGGCGTTAGAAACGCACGAAAACGATCTATTGGTATAAACTAAATGGAAGTTTTCTTCCTTTTATTGTGGGGCTTATGCCGAGGAATCTATATATAGAGAGTATATATATATATATTATGGTATATAAGAGAGAAAGAGTATATATATATATATATATATATATATATATATATATATATATATATATATATATATATATATATATATATATATATATATATTATCATCTACCTTCTTTCCCCAAGACTGGGGGTAAGGTGTGTGGCATGCACCGGAAACAGAAGTAGAAGAAGATTATTACACAAGTCGAAAGAAAGCCCAACCTAATCGCCCCCCTTAAACCTATTAGTGAGAACTCGTCGAAGTCAGATAATCCACCCTAGAGCTTCACGGGACTGCGACTGACCCTCACTATAGCATCTCGTCAGTGTGGGGTTCATCCCTTAATCCAGGTGGCCCACAACCATACATCCTCATAAAACCACGCCATTCACTCACATTATGCACTTTTCTTCTCGACTCTAATACCAAAATTATATTTCTCTCTCCTCCAGGCATTCCTTTTACCGAGTCAATTCAATCCACTTTTTCTTGGTCTCCCAGCCGGTCGATTCCCCTTCAACACAATTTCTCACCACTATACATCCGCCTAACCAACCGACTATCTTCCATCCTTTCCTCTACGACCAAACCATCTCAACGTACTTTCATTATTCTCTCTCATTTATCACTCTCTTTTTATCACACTACTCTCTAACACAAAGCTTATTCCTATTTATCAATTCTCATACCTAACACGGCCCTAAGATTGTCCATCTTGAGCACATTGTGTGGATTTTTAGATCTATACTCTCCTTATTCCAGACCAGTCTCCCCACTACTATACATTCAACACAGGTAACAACATAAATTCATGTAAGACACTAGCGCACTCAAGGCTTAGTCCTTTCACATCCATTGAGGATTTAATTTCACCAGCCACCTTCCTGCCATTCACAACTTTCCACTACACTGTATCATCCGTTCCCTTTTCGTCCAACATATGTCCTAAATAAAATATTTAAAATCAGACACTTGTTCCAGCTGCTCACCATTTAACATAACTTCACACCCCCCTGAGGACTGTTCTCACTCACAATCAGAACCTTACACTCTTATCTACTTTACTTTCAAACCCCCTCCTCCTTTTACACACCCTGCCAAATCTCTACCAATGGTTTCAAACTCTCTTCAGATTCACCACACAAAACCAAATCATCCGCATATAATAGGTAGGGCACTCTCCACTCTCTTCCATTTTCCATCATTCTAACACCATCTCCAGCCACCCCCACCTCTAATTCTTCATAACCCTATCCATATACACATTGAATAAAAGAGACATAAAACATCCCTGCCTTACTCCGCTATTAATACTAAATCTCACTTTCAACAACATTTTTTCTTACACACGCTTCACGATCCTCATACATACTTTTTATTCCATTCAGAAGCTACCACCAGCAACATATATTACTAACACCTGCCATAGAGCTTCCCTATTAATCATATCATACGCCTGTTGCAAATCCATAAAATCTAAATATAATTTATTCTTCTTCTCCCTCAGTTTCTCACTCATTTGTTTTAATGTAAAGGTCTGATCCACACATCCTCTATCACTGCTAAACGCACCTTGTTATTCACCAATCAGTCCTCCAGTCACTCGACGCACTCTTTCGACTAAAATACCAGCATATATCTTCCCTACAACACTCAATAAACTAATTCCCCTATAATTCCTACAGTTACCTTTATCTCCCTTACCATTATATAAGGGTACTATTACTGCTCTCCAATCCTCGGAACTATACTCCTCCATAAACGCGTTGCTACACAACTTCCGCAAATCCAATTAAATCATCATCTCGCCTCCATTCCTGACCATTTCACATGATTTTTATCTATACCTGCAGATTACCATTCTTTACTTTCTCACTCTACCCATTATCTCCCCCCTACTTAAGAACTCCACCCCCAAAATACCTATTCCTTTCTGCACCATCAAACCCACACACATTCGCCATCACCTCCTCATTACTGCCAATGTTATACAGATTTTCGAAGTGTTCCTTCCACACTCCCCTCACATCCGTTTCATCAGTTATGAAAGAACCATCCTTATATATATATATATATATATATATATATATATATATAGTTATATATATATATTTTTTTAAATATAAAAAAAAATATATATATATATATATATATATATATATATATATATATATATATATATATATATATATATATATATATATATATATATATATACATGAACTTACTGTGTTATTGCTCTTTGATCAAGCACACACACTTACTATTTTCTCATTGAGATCATTTTCTGTTTCTGAGGGAGATTCTAGTATATGAGTTGGAGCAGCAACCATCCTCTTATCAATCTGGAGAATCCTTTGTACCTGGAAAAATGTTGCATTAGGGGAACACATGCTAATAGTTATCAAGGTTAATAAATAGTTTAAAACTTATTATATTAGTAATAAAGAAACTTACCTCCTAGTTGTAACACTGTTGCATCGTACGCAGCTCTCTCGTAGCTTTCCATATTTTCATAGTCATCTTCTTGAGGCCACATTATTTTGTAGATTTTTTGTCTATTAAAATCTGTCATGGAGGTTGGTTGGAAGTTTTTAATATCTGAAACTGGGACAATCTTCTTTGTTTTGTCCTTGAGAAACTGTATAAATCCGTAGTATGGTTCCATTTTTATAAATTAAAATATAACTATGTTATGTATAACAATTAAATAGACCTTGTTTTATATAATATATATATATAATATTATATACTATATATATATCTATATATTATATATATATATATATTATATATATATATATATATATATATATATTATTATATTCACTTTTCTATAGGCTCATGTATTGTCTTTCATTACTTCCTTTCACTTCTCCAATAATTAGCTTTTCTATTAAAACTCAAGAACACCTTGTCGGGGCATTACATACATATCTGTAGCAATTTTTACAGTAATACATGGAGTTTTTATTAAATTGGGATGAATGCACAAAATGATTCCACCTTGTGATTCGCTTAGGGTAGAAATACATTTTCTTATTGTACCAGAATATTGCATATGCAGAACATATTCTTCAAACAATAAATATATATCATTAAAACAATTTACAATTTGTGTAATTCGTCCAAGTTTGCCATCTTCAAGCAATGCTACAGAATTTTTTTCTATGTTAAAAGCCGGAAAGTTTAAATTTTTATAAAGGTGTATTTTCTGTGTTATTCCTAATTCCTGAATGGCAGTAATTTCCTCTTTTCTGAAATTTTCGCAAGTGAGATGTGCTTCAACTGCTTTTCCCACAGAAAATGGCTTGAGGTATTTATCAAGTGAATATCCCATACCAAAATTTGTTTCGCAAAATCTGAAAACTTCTTTGCTTGCAATAACATGTGATCTCATATTAATGAAGTTTAAAACTTTATATTTCTTGATTATTTGCTTACTTGGTCCTTTAGTTCCAGTTATTAAAGTTTTAAATATTCGTAATTGGTTTTCATAGGAAAAGGCAGAATAAGCCCAAAGGGGGCCACACTTTACAACAGCTTCACTAAGATGCAATAATAAGTGAACGTTAATAGTCATATGTTCTATTCCATATAATATCTCAAAATGGCACACGAATGTATGTAGGTGCTCATTTGCTTTTTTCACATCATCTGAGCTAATAGCTTTGCTTAGTAATAAAATTAACCCAGCTCTGAGGTGCAGAACATGTGTGAAATACTGAGGCTTGAGAATATCTTCCAATATGAAAATATAGTAGTACAAAAGTTATCATTGTCAGACGTTTCCATATTCATAACTTCCATTAAGAATGGGATCCTCATTAAATTCCTCCCTTCTTCTACTCCCTTATTAATTGTTTAATCTTCCCCTCCTCCAGTAATAATTGAGTTTCTATTATTATATTGTGCTAAACAACCAAATTTATCGAGGTCTCGTCATCTTTCCATTATCATAAATTTCCCGTTCGCTATAACTGTGTACTATTCTATATCTAGGTAATGTTTGAGCGGATGTGATTATGCCTTAGGAGTACACCATTACAATTTGTTATTATTGACTTTATTTATTATTGATTTATTATTGTGATCCTCATATTCTTTTATTATTTATATTATATTTATTATTGATATTATTGTTGATGTTATTAATTATTTATTTAGTTATTTATTTTCTCGATGTGATGTGATTTATTATTATTATTTATTTCTTAGGCTATTATAGTGCTACTTAGCTAGTTATAGCTTATTATTGGTTTGGTTAATTCTGGCTTATCTTTGTATCATCATTTGCTCTTATTGTATGTCTAGTTTATTGTGTTGCATCCCTCTTTTCGTATCCATTATTACTACTGGTCTTAACTAATTATATTATTTCTAACCTAATGTACTCGTTTCAAGCATACTTCTGTAATTTGATTTTTTACTAAGTGTTAGACCGTGAGTTCAGTCTCTCTTTAGCTTTTATTGTTATTTTTATTTAGCCTTTTCATTGTTATTTTCTATTTTTATGTTTATTTTTATTTTAAATCTCTATTCAATATTATTATGCATGTGTCATTTCAGTATCCTGATGATGAGCCATGGTGTGGCTGGAAACGTTGAATTAATAAAACTGACTTTTTTTCCTGCTTTGGTCATCCTCTTCATAATAAAATTGAGGTTTCCTAGGAACCACCTATAATCAAATCTTAAGTATATATACTAATATATATATATTATAATATAATATATATATATATATTAATATAGTATATATATTATTATATATATATATATATATATATATATTATATATAAATATAAGTGTGGATGCGTGTTAAAGTAGGCACGTAGAGAATGTTTAAAGTGAGTGGTGGAAATGAACGACAGGTGATGCAAGTGCTTAAAAGAAAAAAAGAAGCTTGGTTGAATGTACAAAAGCAATGATGAATTGAAAAAAAGAGTAGAATAATAAAAAAAGAAAAAAAAAAAGGAAAAAAAAAAAAGGTGCATATATAGGAGAAAAAAAAAGAAATGACAGTTTGGAAGGAGGATGAATGGGACTTACAAGGCAATGGAAGCTCTTCTGGAAGTCTGATTATTGAGGTTTCAAAAGAAAGATGTTTGGAATTATATAAGGAGGAAAAAAGGATAGCTACTAAAAGGTGAATATGTTGGAAAAAAAAAAGAGGTAATGAGTTTGGGAGGAGGATGAATGGGGACTTAACAAGGGAATAGGAAGCTCTGGAAGGAAGCGCGAAAGGTTAGAATGAGAATAAGGGGAATCTGCTGAGAATAATGATAGGGATGGTGCTTCGTAACTGATGAAATGATGTGAGGAAGCACTTCAAAAATCTGTATAACATTGGCAGAATGAAGAGTGATGATGACTGTGTGTGGGTTGATGGTGTAAGAAAGGAATCAGGTGTTTTTGGGGATGACTCAAGCGTCATTGTAGAAGGATGTAATGGGTGAGAGTGAAGAAAGTTGAGAATGGTAAATCTGCCAGGGAGCTATACCGATGAAAATTACTGGTGAACATGATCAAGACCGGAGGGGGATGATAATTGATTGGATTTGGAAGTTGTGTAACAACGCTTTTAGGAGGGTATAAGTTCCCGAGGGATTCGGAGGGAAGCAGTAATAATACCCTTTACAAAGGTAGAGAGATAGGTAACTGTAGGAATTATAGGGAATTAGTTTATGAGTGATGTAAGGGAAGGTATTTGATGTGATGTAGGAAGATCATATGCTGGTATTTTGGTCGAAGAGTGCATCAAGTGATTGAAGGACTGATTGGTGAAGAACAAGGTGAATTAGAAGTGGTAGAGGATGTGTGGATCATATCTTTACATTGAAACAAAAGACTGA
>JABUQX010052991.1:30000-44398 GCA_015478945.1 Trachelipus rathkii
CGGTTTTCTAACTGGAAAATTCTAGCTGGTATCCCCCAGTGCGATCCAGCAAAGTATCCAGCTGGAAATAATCCAGCTGTAAATTTTCCAGCGGGATCCGGTGCGAAATTTCATGATTCCCGCTGGTCCAGTACGTTCCTGCAGAATTTCCTACTGGACACTTTTTGCTGGGCATGCCTGCAGTCTCTCTCATTTTATCTCTCTCCTTATAATAATTATGCAATAGCAAATGAAGAGAATAAATAAAAGTTTGGAAATGAAAAGGATGTAGAAAGTATCGAAATTTATTTGGAATTCAGCCAAAAAAATAGTCATGCATTCCTATATAGCTCTATTTACCAATATATATATAGTCTTTTCTCACCTCTCTCTCTCATATATATTTGCATTCTCTCTCCTTATATATGTAATGAGAATAGAAACAGGATAATCGGAGGGACTGAAGTAGCGCTCTCGAAGCTGTGAGATCACCCCCAGTGGGAATATGGAATGGTGCGGTATTTCTGTTCAATGGTTCGTCTCTCTTGCGCTCATATGCACTTTCTTCTTACACTGAAGCAGACTTTCCGCTATCACACATATAGACCATATAACACTTACAGACAATAGGACAGTGGCAGCTGGGTTGGGATCCCGCTTCCACTTATTTCTACCTTGAGAATGGTAATGCATGCATTGGTTTCCAGTACATGTATGAGCACCGCACCTCCTGTCATGGGGAAACTGCATTAGTTGATGGATGAATGAAAGAAATATAACAAAGATTGTGAGGAGGAAAGGTTTATATATGAAAAAGAAAATCACCAATTAGATTGGAATGAAACTCGGTTATAACAACGTAATTTTATTTTCAAATCCAAAAGAAACTTCATTATTAAAAGAAAATTCTCTTTATCATGTGGCTATAGAGTATATTTCATAACTATATATCTATCTAAATTACCCTATTCTGTTCCTGCTTGCCCATCTTTCCAAACAATATTTAATTTACCCTGGGCTTGAGTTGGCCTAAATTTCTTACTACAAATGTTGAAAAAAATATATTGCAATAGTTCGAAAGTTCTCCTAATACATTTTGGAACTTCTATATTAAATATATAAAAGCATGCAACCCCAAAAAATGTAGATATTTCAGCAGAAATCTCTGATATGTACACCTCTCCATCCACGCAGATTGAAAATGAATCTCCTGAATTCAGAAGGAACGGCGTTTTCATTTCATCCTGTAAAGGAAAACATTAATTTATGAAAAGGGAACGGATGATGCTGGGTGTAGTAGGAAAGTCGCGGGTGGGAGAAAAGTGGCTGGCTGAAGCAATTAAGTCTTTGGTGAATGAAAAGTGACTAAGTCTTGGTGGCACCAATGAGGCTATGATTTTACGGGTGTTGTTAATTGTATAGTAATGAAACTATTGTGTGGAATGGGAAGTATAGTTCTGAGTTGTAGATTGTTCAGATGAATAATCTTAAGAGTGTGTTAGGTGTGATGAGAATCAATAAAATTAGGAATGAATATATCATGATGACATGTGGTGTGATGAAGGTATGAAATGATGGAATAAATGAGTATACCAAAATGGTTTTGTCATGACGGAAGGATGGATGATAGTCGATTGGTTAAGTAGATGTATAAAGATCAGCGTGTTGGGAATCGACCGGCTGGAAGACTGAAGAGAAGGTGTACTGACTAAGGAAAGAGTGTCTGGTGCAAAAAAGATGAATTAGGTCCAAGCAAAAAGATTGGTGCATGATAGGTGTGCAAGGAGGGATTTTGCGAGAGGTCGTGATTAAGGGCCTAGCCCAAGGAATGCACCCCACACATGACTATTTACCAGAGTGTGAGTCCGTTGCGCTGTTACGAAGCTCTAGGGTGGATATTTTTGGTTGCGACTGGCTTGCAGCTTTAGGATAATGAATGGGTGGTTTGTGGTGATGCTTTTTCTTTCACGTAACGTCATGTTCCTCTACTAATATTTTTTTCCGGTTTCTGTACGCACCTCAACCCCGAAAGGGACAGAAGGAAGGTGAAAGAAAGAATTAAGATTGAGAGGTTAGTTAAGGTTTACTTTAATAAAGAGGCTTTAAACTTAATGGTAGACAAATAAAAAAAGCTGGATACATGTGGTCAAATGTGGTTTTAATGCAGTTAAAGGGTAGAGTTGTAAGACTATGATATATTATTATGTTTATTGTTGCCGACGTTGATATACGGAAGCTAGAAAACGACTTGGAAGGCCAATAAATATTGAGTAAGCGCTGTGCAGATGGATAAACTTTATGGTTATTCAGGAGTAAAGAGGAAAGATAGGAAAAAATGTGTGAGGACTGAAGACGCAATCGACAGAATCGATAACAGTATTATAAGGTGACACGAACACGTGTAAGAGATTAATTCAGAGATGTATGTTAAAAAGGTTACCTTGAACATGGCATGACAAATATTGCTTGTGCTTTTGCAGTACCATAATACTTAACTGTGATTTGAATTTTAACTTCACTTCACATAGTAAATACATAATCATATTATGCTATATTAGAACAGGTATGAAATATTACTGAACACATGGAAAATATAATAGATCAACTCCCATTGTTGAACAGAATAAGTGGATACTTACAACAGAATTCCGTAACACCATGCGAGGATCATCGGAAAGAAAGAGTGCAACGTTTCCTGTGAGCCTGTATAAAATCACCTCTTCAAGCTTATGAGCATTTGTCATACCTGGAAAATTTATTATTACTATACTAAAACCAGTGAATCTAAAACATCTCTAACACCCCCCCCCCCAACAACAGAAAATTGTCTTATTTTTTAAAAAGAATCTATACATTCGAAACCGAAAATATCTTGTTACCTAACTCATTTGTCCCAATAAATTTACAGAAATTATATTGCTTAAGCAATTTATTCATTTTAATATATTCATTTTATTATTAACCCCAATATTTAAATAAGTTTAAATAATATTTCGAAACCTTTTGATAGGTTAAAATTTTAAACTATGTTTTAAGAATAAGAAAACCTTTCTATTAAGTATAAAAAACTGAATTTCGCATACGTATATAGTATATATGAAGATGACTTTCGATACTTACTTGGAATGTTCAGAACATAATTTTTATTCTGGCTTCTTGATGTAGAAACTAAATCATTAACTTTGAACGCAAATTGGTGGATCTGTGCTTTCAAAGAAGTGCTAGCATAATCTGTCCCTCCAAACAATCTTTTGACCTCGACAAGACACTATAAAAATAAGATAAATTTAAGTTTAAACTAAATACTTCAATTAAAATGACCTGATAACATTCGTTTAAAATTTTATATTATATCATTATATATACTATATTTATATATATATATTATATATATAATATATAATATATATAATAATATTATATATATATATATATATATATAGATTATATTATATATATATATATATATTATTATATATATATATATCTAATATATATGTATATAATATATATATATATATTGCAAGTTTAAAAGAGGATATTTTCAATTTCATAGTTAGAGATTCATTTAAAATTGTTTTTTTTTTAAACTTCTATTGCATTATGCATGCTTGTAATCAATACTACATAAAATAAAAAGGCTATACGTTAACAAACATTTATCCAACTCCTAACTTTGCAGTATTAAACGAGAAAATATAGGCCTAGCATTCAATTTTACGATAAATTTCAGAATGCAAAAGATTAGTTAAGAGAAAAACAAAAAAATACTATTTACCTGGTTCTCAAACCGAAGGCAAGGATATTCCTTCAATAAAGAAATAGACGATAAAGAAGAATGGTTGTCTTGAGCAAAAAGTAGTCTTCTTCTGTCTTCAAAAGTTAAATCCATTTTCAAGCTCATAGCTGCTTCATTTTTAGCAGACTTTTGATATTCTTTTTGGAGCCAAAATTTGTAGCTATCTAACAAAGTGGGGTCTTCATCGTCTTCTGTCTTATCTTTCGGTTTGTAATTAGGGATACTCCACCATGAGTCAAAGGAAGTATTAAGGGCTTTCCAGTCAACTTTTCTCTGCTTTCTCTTCACCACTTCTTCTTCATCTTTGTCGTCTCTTCGCTTTGAATTTCCAAATTTTGCATACAAGGCTTTTATCCAAAGTTTCTAAACATAGAAAACAAGACAGGTTACAAAATTAAACTTATGGAAAATATTTTTGTGGATTATATATTATATATTATATATATATAATATATATTATATATACTATATATATATAATATATATATATATATAATTATTATATATCTTATGTATGTAAATACAGATTTATAGTATTGGAAAATACATTAATTTATTTTTTAATGGATTTGCAACAGGCTGTATGAAGGATTAATAGGGCACAGCCTCTTGGCAGTGTTAGTAATATAATGGTGTTGGTGTAGGCTTTATGAAAATGGAATCAAAAGTATGTATGACAATATTGAAGCGTGAGTAGGAATAAATGGTGTCAAGTGATTGGTTTTAATATAATAACGGAGTGGGGGAGGGGTGTGTTTTTGTCTCCTTGGTTATTCAATTTGTAATGTGGGTGGGGTTATGAAAGAATTAGAGATGGGGGGTGGCAGGAAATGGTGTTAGAATGATGGAAAATGGAGGTGAGTGAAGGGCGCCCTACTATTATATGCAGATGATTTGGGTTTTTTGTTGTTGGCCGTGGAATCCTGAAAGATGCGTCTGGAGGAATTGGTAGATTGGCAGGGGTGTGTAAAAAGGAGGGGTTTGAAAGTAAACGTAGAATAAGAGTAAGGTTATGGTGTGAGTGAGGACAGTCCTCTGGGTGAAGTTATGTTAGATGGTGAGCAGCTGGAACAAGTGTCTGAGTTTAAATATTTAGGATATATGTTGGATGAAAAGGGAACGGATGATGCAGAGTGTAGTAGGAAAGTTGTGAATGGCAGGAAGGTGGCTGGTGCAATTAAATCGTTGTTGGATGTAAAGGGACTAAGTTTGAGTACGCTAGGGTCCCTTACATGAGGGTATGTTGTTACCTGGTTTAAATGTTCAGTAGTGAGACTATGGTCTGGACATAAGAGGTCATAGAACTGAAAGTTCAATGTGTTAAGAGGAAAATCTTAGTTAGGGGCGTGTTAGGTGTGAAAAGAATTGATAAAATGAGGAATGAACGTATTAGAGAGTTATGTGGTGTGAAGAAAGGGGTAAATGAGAGAACAAATGAAAGTACGTTGAGATGGTTTGGTCATGTGGAAAGGATGAATGATAGTTGGTTGGCTAAGCGGATGTATCAGTGGTGGTGTGTTGGGAATTCGACCGGCTGGGTTGACCGAAGAAACAAGTGGATTGAGTCAGTGAACGAATGACTGAAGGAGAGCAATGTGTTTGGCAGAGGCGAGATAAAGGGTGCAATCATAGGATTGAAATGGCGGGGTTTTTGTGAGGGGGTATAGTTGTGGCCACCTGGGCAGGGGATGAACCCTACACTTGGCGATATGCCATAGTGAGGATCCGTCGGGTCCCGTGAAGCTCTGGGTGGAATTTTCTGACTTGCGATATAGAGGGGCGGTAAGGCTGGACTTTCTTTTCAACTTGGTGTCATATTCTCTACTACTTCATTTTTTTTTTTTTTTATTTTATTTTTTATTTATTTTTTTTTTTTTTTTTTTTTTTTTTTTTTTTTTTTTTTTTTTTTTTTTTTTTTTTTTCTTTTCCGATGCCATGTACCGCATCCTTACTCCCACTCTTGGGGAAAAAAAGGAAGTTAATGATGATGATATATATATATAATAGTATATATATATATATATATATATATATATATATTAATATATGATATATATATATATATATATATATATTTATATATATATAATAGGGACAAGTTTAGCAAGTTACTAGAAAAACTATAACATCCTCGGAAAATAAATAACATTTTTGATTTCAGCAAGTTATTTCAATTGACACAAACTTAAAAAAAATTATTTTAATTCTAATATTTATTAATAACACCTTAAATACTAGTATAATCTTAGATCTGGCAAGTGTACGCTGCGATTGTAACCTTGAATCCTGCATTAGTTAACAAGAGCAAGAGTTACCAAATAGTATTTTATTTTAACGCTTGGAGAAAATGTTAATTTTTTCTTTTTATATCCTTTCTTTAAGGGGTTGCGCACCGACGGAGGGAACGCGTGGGGACAACACGTCCACCCGTCGTCTCTCTGTATAGGCCCTTCCCCGACGAAACTCCCCGACCGCTCCATCCTCTTAGCTCTTTTCACCCGTCCGCGCGTGTACCTCTCTCTCTCGTGCACGAAAAAAGATAATTAGTTTGGCACCTTTGCGTGCTCCCTCGGAGTACTCGAGCTACTTCGTATTCTCAAAAAAACGTAATTTTTCCAACATTTTTAACAATTTTAAATTTTTAAAAAGCGTTATTTTTTTATTTTTTTTTATTTTCTGGGTAAAAATCTCCTGATTAATAAAATGATATTTATTTTCTTGTAGCTGTTATAGTTTTTTAGTTGCATGCCTGGCCTCTTCGGGATGCTGACCAATATTTATTTATATATTTATATATTATAATATATATATATTATATAAATATATATATATACTATATAATATAATCAATATATATATATATAGATGTGCAATTGGCATAATTGAAGATGTAAACCAGTAGAAAATTTTTGCAAAGTATATTGTACTCAAGCACGCAAGGAGTGCTGCTCATCCAGCCAACCCCGCTGAGTACGCGAACTAGACTAATGCAAACTATATATATATATATATATTATATAATATATATTATAATAATATATATATAATATATATAATATATATATATAATATAATACTATAGATATATACCATATATTATATATATATATATATATAAATATATCATAGGTTAAAATTTGTTACTTTATTCGGCAAGCCCTAACTTTTTCTTTGAAAGAAGTTCATTTTCCGATATTCTTGGGTTGATTAAATCAAATTGATAACTTTGTTATATTGATACATGGAATCAATATAATGGTAATACTTGATACATTCATATTATATATACTACTACTTATATATATAATATATATATATAATATATATAGTAAATATAAAATATTATATAATAATATATATATAGATATATATATATATATAATATATAAAGTATATATATATGTACAGAAAATCTGTCTACCTAACAAAACTTTATTATAACCTAAACTTAAAAGACCCCAAAGTAGCCCTAACCTCTATTGATTCACTGTGCCGTAAAACTAGCCCTAACCTTTATTGATCCACTGTGCCGTAAAACTAGCCCTAACCTATGTTTTATGACTCCGTCATTTTTGATTTTTTTTTTTTTTTTTATATATTTCTAGTATTATTTATGTTCCTAACAGTCTAAGATTTATAGGGGTGATGGACTATGATCAAAAAAATAATGATAGACCAGTTACGTTTTAACGACTCCGTCAGTTTTAATTTTTTTTTTTAACTAAAGGAATACCCAAGGGTAAACCGCAAAGATGGCAGGAGTCGGGGTCTCTCGGCATTCCAGGGGAACGACAGGGTAGGACTATTTCCCCCCTCCGGGGAGGGTCTCCGGAACCTCCACTCTTTGGTATTTGGGTGTCGCTGGGGTTCCTCCCCCCCCCCCCTTTGTCCCCCGTTGGCTCGAGCCCCCTAATTTTATTTTTTTTTACATTTTTGTAATAAGCTTTACACGTTGATTCCAAATATGTAATTGGTTTTCTGTTAAAGCCGTACGTTTCGAAAGATATTTCATTTATGAAAAAGAAAATATAAATTTGTTTTACATTTTCTGTAAATAAGCTTTACACGCCTGATTTCCAATAGTGTCAATTGGTTTTCTGTAAGCGTGTCGTACTTCTTCGAGATATTCATTTTTTTAAAAAAAAATTTATTGAATGAAATATCTTGATTTTTTCAAATAATTATTTAAAATATTTCGAACTTTTGAATCAGGTTCGTCACCACTGAAATTAATTGTTAGTATCATATACTAGCAATATGTTAAAAAAAAAAATCAAAACTGACGGGAGTCTTAAAACATAACAGGGCCTATATCTAATAATAATGATATATATATATAATTATATAATATATATAATATACAATACTTACCTAATATACATATATATATATATATATATATATAATATTAGTTATATATATATATATATATAATATTTATATCTTATACTATATAGCAACATGACCCAATGACCTGCCAATTTTACAACCTTTTTAAAATTACTTTTTTACTTTATTCTCTTTTGTATATCATTCTTTTTTTAAACCTTTTATATACTACTTTTATTTTTTAACGTCGAATGGTTAAATAATATTTATGAAGAGAGGTTTGGGCACACTGTTCTAAACTTTCAACCATGAAGGCCTATAAGATATACAAAAAAAAAAAACGATTCAGAAAAAAAACTATTGAATTCTTCGTCAAGAATCTGTTCAATACTCACACTATTCCAATTCTTTTTTCGTTTCAATTTTTTTTTTTTTTTTGCGTTTGATTAATTAAATTAATATATGAGAGGTTTGGGCACCACTGTTCTAGTTCTTTAACATGGGGCCTAATAATATATATACAAAAAAAAACTGTAATCAAAAAATATCGATATTTTGTCAAGAATCTGTTAAACTGAACTAACCTGCAATTTCAAGTCCTATATAGCTTGCATGAAGTTCTTACATCAAGCAAAAATTGGTTATACTTGACCCTCTTTTATCACCTAATTACAGAAAAAAAACAATTGAGTTCCTATATTTATAAATAAATAGATATAAAATAATAGAAGACAGTAAAAGCCAAAATGGACCTATCAATTTACGAGACGTCCTAATCCAGCACAAAATGGTATACATAGGCCCATATATAAACTCACCGCAAAAACCCCAACCAGCATCCTTAAGACTTACACGAAATTACATATATACGCCTACATAGGTAGGTCAGTTTCGCTTAGATTCAACGTAACAAACTGTTTTTAGCACCAAACATCAATTAGACCATCCTCATCCGCCAATAATACTATTAAGGAAAAGCACCAACAAATATGCCAGGCTAATACTGCATTGTCTGTTATTCGATATAGGCCCTATATACATAACTTCACTTGCACGTAATATAAACTACAACATGTATACAACACTCCTTTTTATTTATATATGATTATATGGAAGAAATTTAGTTAAAAATCAATTAGAAAACAAAAGCACTCTGAACACATCTTGCTGTCAAAATTCAAGATGGCGACTTGTGAATTCTCAGACTGTATTGACGAAAAAATTTTCGCACGTGTCAATTTAGAAAATTTACCCATAGTGAGCGAAACTTTTACCAACCACAGAATTAAAAAATTTTGTTATTGACGAAGGGAAAATAAATTGTGTCACCGATACCAAATTTTTTTATGCTTATGACACTGACTCAAAAATTTTATTCTAAGGAGCATAAATTATTTTTCAATTTTGCCAAATACCATGACATAATTTAAATTTAACATAAAAATTAACTTTTGCGGTCGATTGATCAAAATATTTGGTCATCCGCCCTGAACCAATTTTTAATTATTGACTTCAGAGACAACTTTTTTTGTCGCATTTACATAATTTCCGGTAAGAGTGAGGAAAAGGTCTAGAATGTTGGATTCATCTCAAAGATGATCAGAGATACGGATAGGCGAAGCCTGCACAACTCCTGAGGACATTTCCTGGATTGGAAAAGTAAGTCAGCAAGTTCACCCAACTTGTAATCTCTGAGATTAGAGACAAGCAATTGGCCGTAGGTGATAAACGTTGAAATCAAACCAAGAATGAATGATTTCAGAGAAATGTGAAGAGAGAGAGAATGTGTTTTAATTTGGAGCCTAAGAAGTCGAAGAATTTAGAATATTCGTTGAAGTTAGAGACAGATATACAGAACGGATGAAATTATGTGGTAGAATGATAGGTTCAGCTTTGAGCCATTAGATAAAGAAATATTCGGGAAAACTCTATATCACAACGAACTCGGGAAAACAATACCAAACATCTATTGCGAACACCACTTGGAACAGCTGCCTTCGGGCTGAAAATTGAAAGAGCTACGTAAAGGAGTCAACCAGAGTAGAATTTGAAGTCAAAGCCGCTCATAAAGAATCTAAGTTTCGGTTAAGAATAAGAGATTAGGTTTAGAGGAGAGGACAGGTGATGTTCAACAAAATTAAAAAAATTAAGATTTAAAAACCCGAGAAGTTACAAATTTATGAAGAAAAGGAAACCGTACATCAAACAAGGCCGGCAATTCCGTGAACGGTCACCAAACTTCAATCAACGGGGCTTTGTCATGGCTTTAATTGTGATGAATAGGCAAGGTGGATAAGGGGTTATTTTGGAAGCCGCACCCTAAAGCTTCTCCGATCTAACAGTACATAATTCTAACAATTTTTCCCCATTTTTATTTTCTTTTGTAAAAGGTAACGTGTTTTTTCTGTAAATTGTATTTCATTGTGCTGTGATAGTGGAGAGCTTGGCTGCAATGTAAAGAAAAATAGCTGGCATTACCGAAGCCGCAAAAGGGAAGAACAATTGGCGGCACCTGGGAGACCATGGGTATGTACTCTAAAGACTCCATATAGCCCAAGGTGGGTAATCTCAATCTCTCGGGAGCGCTACTCCTCCTTTCCATCCATATATATATATATACTATACTATATATATATATATATATATATTAATATATATAACTATATATATATATAATATATATATAATATATATATACTATATATATAGTATATAACATAATCCATTATATAATATATATATAATATATAATATAATATATATATATATATATATATATATCATATATATATTATAAATAAAAAATTTAATAATATATATATATATATATATATATATAACTATATATATATATAATTTATATAATATATATATTTACTATATTATAATATATATATATATATATATATTAATATATATAAATATATATATATATATAATTATATATATTATATATAATAACTATATAATAATATAATATATTATATAATATATATATATAATATACTAATATACTATATACGGTATATATCCGGTGCGGTGCCACTGTGGTTCGCTTTCCGTGTGCGGTGTGGTGCGGGCGCACATTGCAAAGAGGAAGGTGCGATGTGGGTGCGGTGTTGTAAGATGACGGTGAATGCGGTGTGCGTGCTGGTGCGCGACATCAGCGGAGGCAGCGTGGTGTGGTTTCGGGCAAGAATCCGGTGCTCGCTCGACAGTTACCTGTACCGGCGCAATTGAAGTTGACGTGGATCGCTATATATATATATATATATAATAATATATATATACTATTCAGAAGTGGTAGCGGAATACCTCATCCCGCCAATCCGCACTATGGGGATATACCGGATCATTTTTCTCTATCCCCATCAATTTTTTGCGGATAGGCGGATAGTATTTTTCTTGAATTATTCGAGAAAACGTTGTCTCTGCAACTACTTTATATATATATACTATATACGTATATATATATATATAATTATATATATATAATATATATATATATATATATAATATACTATTAATATATAATATAATTAATATATATACTAATATATATATCATATATAATATATAATATATAATATATATATAATATATATATAATCATATTCAAAAAGTAAGGGACTTTCAAGAATGACAGAAACATTAATGCTGGAGATAGATAATTAAATAAGTTTTAAACTCTGCAAAAACGATGAGCATGTGCAATAAGCACTTTTCTAGATCCTAGATAACAAAACCAAATTTTTTTTGAATTCCTCTTTGATCCTGATGATACAAATTAAATTTTTAAATGGCCCTATATGTTGAAAATGCTGCTAAAGGCAGAAATATCACCAGCCAATAAAAACCAAAAGATCACAGAAACAGACACACAATTACCATCTGTTAGCGAATCATTGCTGAATCGCTGAACGTTCCTTTTGGCTCTGAGCAGCCGATGAAGAGTCTGGCGCTCAGAGGTGTTAAAGGCAACTCTATCATCTGGATCGAAGAATACAAAAGCCATAAAGCTTGGAATCAGATAAAAATCCACTGGTTTGATGGCGTGATAAGTGTAAAAGTTTTCCACATCTTCCAGAACTCGCCAGGGAAATTCTTTAGCAGGCCTTCTTCAACAAGTGTAACTAGTGAGCGTCCTTCAGTGATGCAGATCTCATTTACGACGAAAACAGAGAAGCAAACTCTCCCCTTGAAAGGGCTCAGAAGCTCTTTGTTTTTGAAAGCCAAAATTTGAACATTTTTCTAATTTCAACCAAAAATATAACTATCAATACTATATAACCATCTTTCCAATGGTGGGAAGGCTGGACGAAGCGAGGTTGGTGAATGACAAAAGAGTATGGGTCCCAAAACGTCCTACACTCTGGTAGCACAACGCACACACACACAACACACCAACACACACACAACACACATCAATATATATATATATAATATATATATATATATAAGATATAATAATATATAATATATATATATAATATAAATATATATATATATAATTATATATATATAAATATATATATATACTATATATATATATATTATACATATATGAAGAAGATCGATTTAAACTCTAAAAACTTAACTATCCGCTTTCCGCATACCGCCAATACCGCGGATAGTGATTTTAGCTATCAGCATCCGCATCGCGCGGATAGTTGAAAAATCACCTCCGCTACCGTATATATTATATATATATAATATAATTATATAATATAATATAAAATATATATATAATATATATATATATAATATATATATATATATATATATAATATATATATGTATATTATACTACGTATATACTATATATATATTATATATATATATCTAATATATATATATATATATTATATATCATATATATATATATATAAATATATATATATACTATTATATATATATAATATATACTATACTATTTAATTATATATAATATTATATATAATATAATATATATAACCTATATATATATTACTATATATATATATAATATAGTATATATGATATATATATACTATATATACTATATATATATATATATATATACTGCTTTATTTTTCGAAAAACCTACAGTAGTTTAAAATTAAAATACAGAACGTTAGGAACGAGCTTTCATATAGAAGACCTAGCCTAAATTTTAAAATTATTTTTTAGGTATTAAAAATTGGTTTGAAAAGAGACTATTTAATCTATTTCCTAAAAGAAATAGATGAAAAAGTGGCAATGATTTACGACCTAAAAATAGCGTTGCCAACGACCAATTTATTTTATCCCTTATCAAAACTAGAACTTTGATATGATCTTCAAGGATCATTCATCCAGCAGTCTAGTTGAGAGAAACTTTGGAAATATAAGTTTTAAAAGTAATTTTTATGTTTAATTAATAAATTTATTAAAAATAGTGTTACAGATTGTTTTTTTTTTGTTTTTTTTTTTGCATAAAAAACAATGCATTTTAAAAGAGTTTATTAAAATGACTTCCTTTAAAGCATTTATAAACTCGAGTACACTGAAAACGCAAAAAGCCTTGAATTATCTTAGAGGTAAGACTTTTAATGTTACAAAATGATATCTGTAATGATAATTGTTTTTCCTAAAAAAAATTTTATATAAAAAAATTTTCATTTTATATTATTGACAATTCAAAGACAATTCAAAAATAATATGTTAGCACCTAGCAGTGTACTATACATATAGTATATAGTTATATATAGTAATATACTAATATAATATAATATATATATATATATATATATATAATAATATATATATATATTATATATATATATATACTATATATATATATATATCATATATATATATATATATATATATATATAGTCACAAGGCACAGAGTCCGGGTTCGATCCTTCGCATAATATCTATTTAGAAATTACCTGAAGTAGTTCCTCTCTTTTGTGTAGGGCACTGCCTTTGAGACGAAGTTTATATATATATATACTATATATATATATTATATATATAACATATATATATATATAATATATATATATATTATATATAATATATCATATATATTATCTATATATATAATTATATATAATATATACTATATATATATATATCTATAATAATATATTATTATAATATTATATATATAGTAGATATATATATATATATATATACATATATATATATATATATAATATATAAACTAAATATATATATATATATAAATATAATATATATATATAATATATATATTCAGTATTTATATATATAAAAAATAATAAATATTAATTATTGATATAAAAA